>CM052264.1:1520472-1556321 GCA_028455795.1 Lasioglossum marginatum | reverse complement strand
GAGGAGATATTTAGGTGGCCTGTTTTAGACGAAACACCCTGTATAATGAAAATGCAATAATATAATTTCTATCCACAAATATGAAATCTAGTGGAACGGTCTCGGTGCTTGAAAGGATTTCAAGTTTCACTGTGCTTCATTTCTAAGATGCAGAGCGAATTCAGAGAACTTTTTGATACAAATACTAATAGAATAACAAAATTAATAGATAGATTGCCGCGATTACGTTACTCGGTACGTTTAGCGTTAACAAACTGGAAGTAGTTGGAATTTTGAGAAGCCTTTAAATGCATATTGGTAAAAGCTCGTGTTCCGCGGTTGTCGAGGTTATTCAGTGTGCTTGAAATTCGTGGGAACATTGTCGGAAGCTCGACAAGAAAATCTGCCAGGAAGCGACGTTGAAAGGCGGGCGTTGAGTGCAATTAAAGAGCTTACGTCGAGCAACATCAGCGACGGATTGGTGAGCAGCTCGCAGGCTATGCTCGTCCTCTTCTTCTCGCCGCCGGAGAGTCCTCGTTTCGTGTAATCCCCGATAACTGCGAACAAAACGCGGTCCAGGTAACAAAATCGTGCCACCGGATATCTCCTGTATCCTATCTAATTGGTCGAAGTTAATTGCCTTTCCCCAAGCTCCTCTAGTTTTCGTCGAGTGCAAAGAAACACGAGTGTTCAACTGTAGAAGAGATCCAAGTAAAACTCGATATCTAACGTTAATTCGAGATATTCGTTGTGGATAATGTATGGGAATAGACACGCCGATGGCTCCGTTCCGGACCAGGTTTATGGGAAACGGTGGACAAGTTACGATCGCGGAAATCGTCGATCAGAATCGCAGCATCAACGGAGCGCGGCGACTGAAAGACGAAACGGCCGTTTCTTACCGGTGGAAGTCGTAAATCGTTACGGGGTCCGTGCATAAACAAATTACGGGCGAATTTACTGGCGGGACTGGAACGACGAAAGTGGGACAATTCTGTGTACTGGTCTCGATCGCGAAATACTTTGATCTCCGGGGAACCGGGATTAGAAAATGATCGCGACCAAGATTTCGAGGAGAAAATTCCTGGGGTATCTTCAGTTCAAAGGACTCTGGCGATCGATAGATTTTTATGTGTTTCAGGTCCGCCATTTTGTTCGAATTGGTATATGTTGTTGTCCACGCTGAAATAGGGAGGGTTTAAGTTATCAATTTCCTTCGTGAAGGACTCGATCGAAACCAGCGATGCGATGACATAAACTCCACCTAATATTCCCTTTTATGATCAGTAGACTGCGGATCTTTAAGCATTTATAGCGAAATTGAGTAGATGAAATTCAAAATTGTTGAGAAATTTTTAAAATTGGAGATGTCGATATACGATTACTCCTCTATTAAAATCATTAACGAAAGAAATTAAGTTCAATGTAGTTCCTATTTCTTGCAATCGATGCAGACAATTTTTATTTTGCATAAAGATGCGCAGTCTAAACGAGCAGAAAATGTTAGCCTTCCGAAACTCCGAATTTTTATAAACTCTACAATAGAGTATTTCCTTTATCTCGAAAAATTGAAGTGGCAAGTAATGGTATGGGTCATTCGAAACAATTTCACTCTAACTAAACATTTCTTAATAAAATCCATGCGGCCTTCTTATGGATCTAGTGGAGCGGCGAAGATCGAGGGTAGCAATGAGGTGAATATCGCGGCAAAATCAAACCAATATAATTAAATGCGACTGTACATAAGTATGTACACTAAAGAGGGAGCGATGCACATAGAAACAAAAATCTTTCGCTCCACTATAATCTCGTACTCAGACATCTAAGAATATTTTCAGTGAAGCCGAAATAAGAAATTGAGGTATGATCTATAAAGTATTGAAAAATTCTAGCTCCACTTCGGAAATCCAGCTACAAAGTTAATTTCCACAAGTTGTCCGAGCTTATGAAAAAACATATTATGCGATCAATTTGGCGAACAGTATGTAGACGATACTCACTGGTGTCTTGGCAGCCGACGAGGTCGAGGACCTCGATGATATGATCGACGCACTGCATCTTCTGGGAGTACGAGAACGTGTCCGGAAGCCTGAGCCTCGCCTGGTACTGTAACCGACGAAACGAAAACACGATAAAATCGACCGGCGAAAAAAAAGGAGAAAGAAACGCGAGATACCGTCGATCGGGATCGAGGTAGCCGCGCGTCGGCGTAGGAACCGACCGGTATATAGATCGGTATCGTTTCGGCCGCCATTAACCCGGCATCAAACGGTAACGTAAGCAAAAGCGCCCGGCGTGGTGTGCGCGCGCCCCGGTGCATTTCCGTTTCGTAATATCCAGCCCACTTTGTGTCTATTATTACCATCTGACACGTATCCCCGGGGATGCACCGGCCCCACGCTCGTAATCGTGATCGTTAAATCAATTACGATAACGCGCCGGTGCGGAGATCAAGCCGCCGCGTCGCGCCGACGAGTCTTGCACCGATTACACCCTTCTCCGGGACCGGATCTGTTTTTGGCCAGCGAATCGGCCTGCCCCCATTCCGGATACCGATTTCGCATCGTACGGTGCATAATATCGTGGCCACGTCGATGCACTTTCTGCAACCCGCTACACAACCTGATCACCATTAACCCCCTACCTTGTGATTTGTTCGGATTACACGAATTTCATTCAGTCAAGGTTTGCGATACGCACGATCACTTTTCTCTGCTATTTTCGGGAGAAAGTTTTCCCCAAGCATTTTGCAGATCCTGTTGGATTATCAATAAGTTAGCAGCACAATGAACTTATCATATTAATCATAGAATCATATTAATAAACAGAGATTACTAGGGACCGATGGAACCATCTCACAAGGCAGGTTACCCAATCGCACCACGCCGATTTTAGTAGGATTTTTGTATATATCACAAAAATATTTGGCACGTATTTTTTCAACTGCCGACATTCATGTTAAGGAGCTGAAAATAGCCCTCAATGTTGGGGTTGAAAGATCTATTTTATTGAATGTTTCCGAAACTGTTAGGCCTAGACGGAAATTTCAAGATCTAATTGGCGCGTCTTGAATGACGAATCTTTTAGTGTACTTTGGTACTTTGTTTCAAGAGCCGGACTGGAGCCAAACCTAAACAGTAATCCAAACAATAAATCGCCAAACTCGCATTCTTTGGGTGTGTTCGAACCTAACTAAATCCTCAGGTAGAAATCGACATCGCCAGTAAAATATGAACTGCTGTCCCCCTGTATACACTTTGTCAGGCCCGATGAGATTAGGAAAATATAAAGATTCAGAGAATCGTGTCTCTGAGCCACGTGTTTCGCTGGAAAAAACGGGAATAGAGAGAAAAATCCATCGGCTTCGTTAAACGTCGGGGATCAGAGTATAATAAAAATGCCGCGCACGTTTCGCAGACGCGGCGGCGGCTGCCGGGAATTTTCGATTATCGAGTCGCCCCGTGAAAAACACGAGCGAAGCTGCGCTCTGTCGATCCTTCGACGCTCCAGTTCTGCGTTTGACGAGGCCTGCTCTCGCTGTGAGCTGTCGCACGACGGTTTTCACGGTCTATTGTATTTTCTATTCAATTTCGCGTTTAGTATCGTCTCGGCTGGGACACCCTGTATGTTTTCCCGAGATGACAGTCGTTCGTTCGACTGCAAAGCAGTCGCGTGGCGAAGTGAGGCGGGACGAAGCGAAGGCGCGTTTTCTCGTGTCACACTACGGCCAAACGGAGACAAAGCCTGCGACAGAATTCTAAAGAGGCGCCCGAGGCGGGCGGCGCCGTGTTTTCCTTCGATTCCGCTTCGCTCTACTCGCTTTACTCGCTCGAACATGCGCGTTCCACCGAATTATCAGGTGCGCGCGAATGCGAGGAAAGTCCATGCACTACGTGCCGAATCGCGAGCCGCTTATGGTTGCTCAACGGGCGAGGCGTGGGCAGGTTTCGGTCCCAATGCGATCAAAAGTGACACTGTCGAACAGTAATCGATAGAAAGCCGCTTCTCTACCGTCCTCAATTTTTTTATTTAATTTTTTCAAGAAAACGAATTTTCCATTTTGACAATCTTTTGATAACTTTGAAAATTGTACGATCGACTTCGGTTCTAATTCGATCAAAAGTGACACTGTCGAACAGTAATCGATAGAAAGCCGCTTCTCTACCGTCCTCAATTTTTTTATTTAATTTTTTCAAGAAATCGAATTTTCCACTTTCACGATTTTTTAATAACTTTGAAAGTTGTACGATCGACTTTTCGGTTCTAATTCGATCAAAAGTGAAGTTGTCGAACAGTAATTGATAGATGTTGTTTGTACTCCTTCAATTTTTTATTTAATTTTTTCAAGAAATCGAATTTTCCACCTTGACGATTTTTTAATAGCTTTGAAAGTTGTACGATCGACTTCGGTTCTAATTCGATCAAAAATTGTCGAACAGTAATTGATAGATGTCGCTTGTACTCCTTCAATTTTTTGTTTAATTTTTTCAAGAAATCGAATTTTCCACTTTGACAATTTTTTGATAACTTTGAAAGTTGTACGATCGACTTCGGTTCTAATTCGATAAAAAGTGACGTTGTCGAACAGTAGTTGATAAAAAGCCGTTTCTATCATCCTCCATTCTTTTATTTAATTTTTCCAAGAAATCGAATTTTCCACTTTGACGATTTTTTAATAGCTTTGAAAGTTGTACGATCGACTTCGGTTCTAATTTGATCAAAAGTGACGTTGTCGAACAGTAATTGATAAAAAACCGTTTCTATCATCCTCCATTCTTTTATTTAATTTTTCCAAGAAATCGAATTTTCCACTTTGCAATTTTTTGATAACTTTGAAAGTTGTACGATCGACTTCGGTTCTAATTCGATAAAAAGTGACATTGTCGAACAGTAATTGATAGATGTTGCTTGTACTTCTCCAATTTTTTATTTAATTTTTTCAAGAAATCGAATTTTCCACTTTGACGATTTTTTAATAGCTTTGAAAGTTGTACGATCGACTTCGGTTCTAATTTGATCAAAAGTGACGTTGTCGAACAGTAATTGATAAAAAGCCGTTTCTATCATCCTCCATTCTTTTATTTAATTTTTCCAAGAAATCGAATTTTCCACTTTGACAATTTTTTGATGACTATGAAACCTGTACGAACGATTTCGGTTCTAATTCGATCAAAAGTGACGCTGTCGAACAGTAATCGATGGAAAGGTGCTTCTACGGTCCTCAATTTTTTATTAAACTTTTCAGAGTTCTTTGGAAAAGGGAAGCTTCCCTCTACAAAGTCACTTTAAATCGTGAAAAGAATTTATCAAAATCTGCACAATCGTTTGAATGAAAAAAATGTGTTTCACACACACACACACACACACTAACTTCAACTACTTTTCAACTGTTCGTCTTTAATACATTTTTGATATATGTAGTCGATCGTTATAAGAGACAGTTCTCCCTTTGGAAGCAGCAAGATGGAGTAGCAATTTGTTTAGCAATGCCGAAAATGTCAATATTAATGAAATTTAATAAAAATTATGATTAGAACAAGCACTTAAAAATGCTCATTTTGTGAATATAATTTTCGATCGAAAAAATTACTCATTTTCTTTTGTGAACCTTGGCGAACCTATTTAATATTTCTAAAAAAAATTTTTTGTTGAAATGAAAAGCATTCTTTTACCTTGAAAACGCTAACCTCGAATTTAGAATTACAATTCGTCATTTCTTAAATAAGTAATTCTTAATGGACTAATGAAAGTTGTCAAAGTCATTTCCCTTTGACATGAAATATCTTTTGTGTTCCAAATGTTTATTCCAAATGTTTTAAAAATCAATATATATTTTAGATTTCATAATATTGTAGCTGATGTCAAAACCAATCCAACGATCTATATTGTTACACCCAGACTTGGGAAAAGATTTTATGCAAATAAAAATTTCGAATAGAGTAGGATTAAAACCCGGTTAAAACTTGGAAAGAACCCACTTTCTTCGAAATTTTCATTTGAATAAAATTTCTGCCCAACTCTGGTTATACTCTTAAACTTCCAATTAGTGCTAAAATCTTCATGAACTGCTAGATCGATCGCCCGGGACCACTGCGCCGGGCTCTGATTTCGAAGATCGTGAGATTTCGCTTATGGTGGTACGCCGGGAAGAAATGTTCAGCTCGAAAGCTGCGAAAATTCGCCTCGTCCTGGTAAACACGTTTCGTTACGAGTAGTCCAGTTTCCCCGTAGCCGTGAGATGACCGCTATAGAACTCATGCGGCGAAATATCATCGGCCAGCACTTTCTCTCTCCGCATAACGGATCCTCTTGTGTAACGGACTCGGCTGCTGAGAAAATGGCGCGTCCGTTCGCGTTCGTCGAGCCGTCGCGGCCCCTTCGATTCTTTAAAGCCTCGTTCACAATGGCGTGCAACTTTCCCAAAAAAATTTCAACGAATAAAAATGATCGACTCTGAAATGTTCGAAAAAAAGTTTCGATCGAAGATTAAAATCTTCTCAACCGATATGAAGGAATATCTGAAGGAGGATACTTTCTTGAAGTACGACCTGAAGTCCTCGAGGAGGTGTTGACGCAGTTTGGCTCCCGGCCCGCATTCCTCGCGTCAACGCGAGTAGGTGTCCTCCTAATGTTCGGTCGCGGGCCCTCGTAAATCGCGGCCCATAAACTTGGCACGGTTGTCGGCTGATTTTCCGGGAAAACGAGGAAATGTCGCGATCGCGGCCACCGGTTTCCTATTCTATTCCTCGGGGGGTGTTCTCTGCGCGCGCGCCACTCGCGATTAGGTTACTGAAACGAGCCAACGAGTCTGGGAATGTCGGGGCTTCGAGATTACGTCGCGTCCGCTCGAACAGCGATACTAACATTTTGTCTACTTGAAACCTATTGAGACCCTCCGATCATTTTTACTATAACTATAAAACTGACGAGGGTCAGTCACAGTTTTATTTATCAATTTCTATAGACATGCCTTTGATGGTACTCTGTCCAGATCAATTAGTTTCTCTGTTATTCCTGACACATAATTCTTTTCATTCAATTGGCACAGATTAATTACAATTTTAATACTCCGAGTCAAAATAGACCCGGGATCCGCTGGCGGATCTTTTCCACGATTGCACCATAAAGATTGGAAATGTTCAAATTAAGCACTGAATTTTAACGAGTTGACCAAACACATCTTTTAAATTTTCGTTATTGTCCCAGCTAAAAAAGTTATAAAAATCAATTTTTACTATTGTTTTTCACAATTCCGACCAAATGCATTTTTTCAACATATTTTTTAGACGTCATTTACTAAACTAATTCTTCTAGCCTTACAGAGAAATTGAAGTCGTTTGGTCCATTCATAAAAAAGTTATTCTGATTTAAGGTGTGTGTGACCAGTAGACTGCGGATTTTATGCATTTATGATAAAAATGGGTACAATTCAAAGCAGTGGGCATATTAAAAAGATTTAAGGACATCAGTATGTTACTTTCAGCTTAATATGAAAATTATGCTTGATAAAAATGTTTTATTTGGCTCCTGAGTCTTGCAATCAATGCAAACATTTTTTATTTCGCATAAAGATCCGCAGTCTAATGATCAGTTATGCTCCTAACCGTAGAAATCCATCACAGCAATGATAGGATGGTACACTAAAGTCCTATTTTCTTTCTGCTCGAGTAGGCGCGCGGATATCGTGCGCCGCTGTCTGACCATGCTCGTCCGTTTCTACTTGCTGGAGCACTACTAGCACTGTTATCATAGTTTCCACCGAATGTAGAGCTGCCTATTCTCGTGTTACCCTTTCGTCTCGCTTCGCCTGTCAACTGGGCAACCTTTCGAATTCCTATGTGCCCGTGCACTTTTCAATCAGGGCGGATCTTCAATGATCCGAATCATTTTGCGCGAAACGCGAGCCATTCGTAGACTGTAGAAATGGGCGCAAGTATTCCGAGAGAACTTCCTTTTGGCGAGCTTGCGAATCCCATAACTTACAGCTACGTCATAATTAGACAGCGGATTTTATGCATTTTTGACAAAAATAAATAGGTGCAATTTCAAACAGTAAAAATATTGGGAAAATTTAAAAATACTGATATGTTAGTTTCAACCTATTAAACATATCAAGACAGAAAATAAATTTCTATTTCACTCCAGTTTATTGTAATCCAGGTAGAAAATTTTAGTTATAATCAAGCGTAAAGCATGATCGTTAATGAGCTCGCTGTTAATACGACCACGTTAAGATAAACTAACTAAAAATAAATAAATAAGTTACAGCTACCAGTTATTAGAATATAGATGAATCATCCAGGGACTCTGGTTACAAAGACAATCTTCCGTCGAATTTTTATGGCAGACAAGAAAATAAAATATCTCTTCGATCCTTCTCTTATCTATCGACGTTGCGAATAGTATAACGCGGGAAGGACATTGTTTTTTGTTAACAGGACGGTCGGATTGCCAATGCAAATTTGCCCGGACGAAACGATCGGAATTTATTGGTCCATAGAATTCTACGGACGAGAGCGTCTCTCGATTGTTGTCACAGCAGTTTATGGACATTGCGTTGCTTTTTCTATTCCGGCTGATGCTGACTCGAAGAATTGCGAATGATATTAAGATTCTTTCATCGTTTGTGTTTCGTCGTTCATTTTGTGCGTTTATTACGAAACGGAGAATGCTACCGTGCTAGTCGAACCGATGAACAGCTGGGAATCTTGAGACACTCACCTCGAGGGTCTGCCGTAACGTCAGATCGGGGAAGAAAACGTCCTGCTGTTGCACGTAGCAGATTCTTCGGCGCCATCTTTTCGTCAGCCTCTCGCG
The DNA here is from genome assembly GCA_028455795.1 of Lasioglossum marginatum. Classification (NCBI taxonomy): domain Eukaryota; kingdom Metazoa; phylum Arthropoda; class Insecta; order Hymenoptera; family Halictidae; genus Lasioglossum; species Lasioglossum marginatum. The sequence goes on along the minus strand of CM052264.1, from coordinate 1,547,525 downwards.
ATTCAGCCAGATCTCACCCCCGTCCACGCCCACGCGGCCCGACAGGCAGTTCAGCAACGTGGTTTTGCCGCAACCTTCGCAGAAAATCAAACGAACCGTGGAAATCTCACTTCCGTCAACCTGTACTGCTCCTAATTAACATTAAATCTACCACTGCCGGCCAGATGACCGATTTTATATTTTTCATCTTATAATTATTGAAATTATGAAGTTGCTTACATGGAAATTGATTCGATGAACTCTGTTCAAGTATATATTGTAATAAAAAGAGCCTTGTCATTTTTGTAAGCTAAAACATTTTAATCGCTTTTAATGCCTTGCCGTACCTTTTCTTTTACAGTTACAGTGATCAGAACGTCTTTATGCAGAAAAATGTCGTAGAAGGGAAAAGAAAATATATATTTTTATAAATGTATATTTCTTGTATGGCTACATTTATTTTAAAGCTTAAATATTGATTACTAGACTGCGGATCTCTATGCATTTATGGCTTATAAAAATGTTCGAAAAATGCTGGAGTATTAAATTCAACGGAATTTAGTACGATCTTTATTTATTCTGGATCTACAAATGCCGTTACCAATGAAAATAGAATTTCATTTCGCACCACTTCCTTAAAATTTATCTACAAAAATTGAAAATTGCATAAACATCCGCAGTCTATTGATTACAAACGAATCAAATTTTATTGAATCTAAAATGAAACGCGAGACATTCACATTTGTTAGACTTTGTTAAAAACAATATTATTATGATTTCAGCGCACTGGTTCGATCAATTGCTGTTTAAAACACTATTTGCAGATTACCACAATAATTTTTTTCGACGTTTCGATCCTACTTTAGATCATTTTCAAGAAAAATAGAAGAATTGCGTCTGTAATTTAACAACCGTTATTACGTTTTGTTTTGCGTAAAAAAGAAAAGGAGAAAATTGTTACCTACTTGAAATTTATAGATTTGTTAAAAACTTTCGTCACGAGTCTGGCTCGTCAAAGTACGGCAAGGGGTTAATTAATGAAAAATATTGTACTCCTTCGAGATCCTACTGGTTTATTACATTTTTCTCGCGATAACACTTTGAATGCCGTGTCTCCCAAAATTGGTAGACAGAATTATTTATCTAGATTTGCTAATTAATTTTTGTGGGAGTATATTGACCGTAGCGAATCTGGTTAGAATCTGCGAAATACCAGAAGAGTGGTGAAGCACTTTCAACATCATACACCTTAACATTTCACTTTTTAAGTTTAACCTCGTTAAATAAATTTGTTCATCTCATCAGAATTTTTGAGATTGTTCTAAATCGTTCGTCAGAAATGGAAATTAGATTGCGAAAGAAATGATCGCTCTCTATTTGGGAAAATAGATGCGTTCGACCCATTGGAAAATATTTTGGAAATCCGTCAGCAAGAAGTTAATATTCGTTTAACAGAACGAACTCTTTAACAAAACATTTAACAAAAATTGATGCATACCTGAAGGGCCCATGACGGCCAGAAGCTCGCCTGGTTTAACGACACCCGAGACATCCCGAAGAAGGGCTCTTTTCTCCTTGACCACCTGCAACCCCCGGAAGATTAGCTGCACCGGACGAGAATCCAGCGGGTACACCAACTGCAACGCTGAGCTTTCCACTCTGCAAAGTACAAAACAAAAATACGCTTTTTAGAATATCGGGTCGGACAAATAATGTCTATTCCCGTGAATTAATAAATGGAATTTAATAACAATGACAATGAGATAACGAATTCAGATAAACTGCTTCATTAACCACTTGCCCTACGATTTATTTTACGATTTCAGTGATTGGAGCTGTTTTTGTAGTTCGTAATTTCCTAAAAAAAGAGAAAATTTATATCCATTGTATGCCTACAGGTTCTTCAATAGCTACAATTAACATTAACAAAACCAAAATAGAATTTCATCTCGGCTTAAAGGAAATTAATAACATACGTATTCATTAGACTCTGTTCAGAATCTTCATCACAACAATACTGAAATTGGCAATGTTCAAAATCAGATCGGAAAATCCTCCGTAAAAATAAGGTAATCTTTGAGAATTTTTAGTAAAATGATGCCTCCGTGATATTGGCTGGAACTTTTAGTAGATTTTTGTCCACGCCTCGAAATGCGAACAAAATTATTTTTATTCATTTTATTTTATAGTCAATTGCCATCTCGTGCCATGCAAGGCTCGCGCACATTTCATTAAAGACAATTATTGCCACAGAATATACAATTTTTTGTTGCGCTTGTATCATGTTTCGTTATTCTCGGGATTCGCGTAATTTTCATTGCGTTCCAGCGTCAATTGAAGAAATTTCTGATCAACAACGTGTTTCGCGGCTGTAACAGGCACAGCCGGTGATCTTAATTTTTATTGACGCTTCGTTATCGGACATTTTCCCCAGAAAAATTCCGAACCCGCGTTCCAACGCTGACAGTCACCTTCATAATAACAATGACGTCCCATCGGAACTATTCCATGACGGCAATTAAGACGGACATGTGTGCTGCGCCCCCAATCAGCCGCAGAGAGAATAGTCTAGCTCGAACGAAATTTTCGAACGAAACCGCGCGTTATTTATACAGATCTTTTATATTATTAGTCTGAAAATACATCGGGCCTCATTTATTCCAATCGTAACAATGTCTTATCAACATTCTATTGAAAAATGATAAGTATACTTCGGATCAGGCTTATAAGAGTAGAACTAACAAACCGACGAGGATTTTAGAAGCTTATAGTGAAAACATAAGACTATCTTTTCTAAAAATGTAAATCTAATAAAAATTTCCACACATCGCCGGTTGGCAAAGCGGTTAATGCGTTGGCCTACAAAGCAGATAGACTCGGGTTCGAAACCTGATGGTGGAAAATAAAAATTTCCACTATTTATTCTGCAATTATTTTAAACAAATGCAATGTTTTCATAGTAGGAAACATTTCAAAAATTTCAAGAAAACGAGGATGTAGCCTCAAGTGTCCCCCTTACGGACCTGCTTTTAAAAAAACGGACACGTTAAAATTGATGAAATCGAAATTATTTGAACGCTGCACCGATAATACAAAAATGGGGCTTTGCAGTAGTCAAAAACGCTAGATAAAAGATCGATCCAGGTCGCTATCGCCCTCAAAAGTCCTATTTTTTCGTTTACAAGGCGTAATTTGCATTATTCGGCAGCATAATTTGTAGACTCCATGCAAAATAAAAAATGTCAGCGGCGATTACAAGAAATAGAAACTAAATTGAATGTTATTTCGTCCCTTAATGATTTTAATAGAGGAGAAATCTCATATATTGACATCTTCAATATTTAAAAATTTTCCAACAATTTTCAATTTCATCTACTCAATTTTGCTATAAATGCATAAAGATCCATAGTTTAGTAATTTGCCTCATTCGGAAGCAAAAACTGCGCATGTAGCTAATTTCATAGCTACATTCTGCCGAATAATGCAAATTGCGCCTCGTAAACGAAAAAATAGGACTTTTGAGGGCGATAGCGGCCTGGATTGATCTTTTATCTAACGTTTTTGACTACTGAAAAGCCCCATTTTGTATTATCGAGAAATGAGAACGCGAATTCCGCACCCTCGCAATTCTGGAAAAAGGAGTCTACTCCCTTAACTATAACTCTTGAACCAGAAGAGAGATATCGAGATGAAATTTGCGCTATAATTCATTTAAAAAAATGATTCCTATCTACTGATAATTATCGTAATAAATATATATTTCGTGCTCCAATTTCTCGTCCGAAAGTTTTCTTCATGATATCACATCAAACTTAAAAATGTAGTTAAAAGTATCCCAGTTTCATACAGAAAAGGGCTTTTATAGATGGCAGCCCTGAGCGGAACTAATTTTCATGGGGAGGGAACGCGAACGAGTCGATTAGAAAAGCGGATATTTTCTGTGAAACGGCGGAACGCGGTTCGATTGACCGCGTCACCTTTCAGAGCCGCATCCTCGTCCATGTTTCAGCAGATGCATCTTGCATCTTGCATCCGATTGGGATTGCGGTGAGCAACAACGAGTCCCGTCCGTGAACCCGTCCGAGTTGGATATGTTTTGCGAGTCGATCAGGGACGGGGAAACGGTTTCTGCAAGGCCGTTCGAAAGCCGTGCCGGGTCGGGTCGGGTCGGGCCGACAAACCCGACCGCCGCGACGTCGATTAAGGAGATATCCGCGCGGAACTTCTTCAGGAAAAATCTTCTTCGGAAAAATCTTCACTCGCGCGAGCCCATATAAAGCGGACATCGCGATCGACTCGCTGACTTTCCAATCGGTTTCCAACGAGAATGGAAAAGCGAGCACCTCTCGCAGAAAGAGGGAAGTGAATCAATCCGCGACATCGAACCACGTCGAACCCGTTTCGAAAACGATGGAGATCGATCAAGGACGATATCTGTGTGCCGCGCCTAGTCCGGTCGGAACACCTGAACCGATCCACGATGGATCGACGATTTCGTTCGGGTTCCAGATCGACGACAGTTCTTCTAACGTCGGACATGCTCGTATTCATGAAATCTCTACTTTGTTACAGCAACAAGACGCTTTGGATAGCTCGCAGGATGAATGCCCTATCTTATTAATCGCGCGAAACACAACGCTACACGCGATAGAGAAAACGCTCCTCGCATCGTAATACGATCTCTTCGTAAATAACAACCCTCTATTGCTTGTTAGCCGCAAATTCTTCAGATGACGCAGTCTGCCCGCTCGTAAACACTTCCAGGACCTGCTCTACAGTCCCTGGAAGCCCTCCTGCGCATCAGAGTTAGATGGACTGCAGGTCTATGCAAAACACAGATTTGCTGCTTCGGTTACAGGAGACAGGAGCCAGATATAGACGTGTCATTCTTTCTGTAATAAATTTTAACTAGTTCAACGTAATATATCTGGTATTATAAAGTAATATATCTAGAACTAATATAACTAGTTCATTCATATAAGAAATGTTATTTAGATACTGGATTACTCGACATGTACATTAGTTATAAAGTACACCACAATTTGTATATTTATTATTATACTTGTTTTAGAAATATATTTCGAGTTGTGTCACTTTTCTTATGAATGAACGTGAACAGACTGCGGATTTTATTTTATTTTATTTGAAGACTTATTAAATTATTTTCCGTTTATTGAAATTATTAAAGAGGTAGAGAAATTCCCAAGTGGCTATACTTTCCTGCAGCAGGAGACTGTTACATCGATACGCTTCAATTATTTTAGTCATTTTTCCGAAATCAGCAGTTACGAAACTATGATCTACGATCCGTGGTCGATCGTTCGATCAGTCGGTCGGCTGGAATCGCGTAACGATACACAAAAAGCGGGGGTCGATGGACAACGGAGTCAGATAATAAATTCCTGACATGGCAGTGTCACGTCATCCCGGGTTCGTTGAACTCGGCGTTCCGCGCTCGACACAGCCTCGACGCGTAAAACGAGAACATTTTCAAATATGTGTCAGCATTCGCTATTCAAGAAAGAACCGGCGCCACGGCTGACTCGAAACGCACGCTAACCCTCTCGCTGCAAGTGCAACACTTCTGCCACGAGAGGCTACACAAGACTGGAAGGATCGATCGATCTGAGATCGTCAGGTTTCTTCTCAAAGATCAGTTTCCTGATCGCTGGTCAATTGCAGAAGTGCATGAAAAAATGCAATAGCACAAAGGATATCGTCTAGAAGGATAATACAGGTTAACCCTCAGCACTACGAATTATTTTTCAAATTTGTTGCCAACAAACTTATTTTAAACAATTTTGTTTACTAATTATATTAGATATAGCTTTCAAATTTTGTTGTCATTTATACTTGTGAAACTTATATTTGTTTTTAACTAAAAAATATATAAAGAGAGAACCAATCCATATAAGAATCAGTTTTATTTACATGTTTCTTTCTCTGATATCGAGTCACACTCGACAAAGGAGTGCAAAGGATTAAAAAGAGAGATCTTGTACCAAAATTGCAAATAAGCCCTTGCATCCCTTACTGTTTAGCCGTTTGCAGTCGGAGCTATTTTAACTTGAAAATTAAACATTTCTTCCGACCTAGAATAATTCTATTTCAGGGTAACTGTAACGATTACTGCGGAGACAGAAGAAAAACGATCTTATTTTTACCTTTCATGAAGAACGTTTTTCCAAATCCTGAGATTATAAAAATATCAGAATGATTGACAATTTCATTTGCCTCACCGACGAGAATACATTCTCATTGAATTGTACAACTTTATTCAGTGCCAAATATTTATTTTCTTGTATTTGAATCTCATTGGTACATTTACCCTATATGATTTTTTATATCATTCTACAATATATGTATGAGATTATATCTCATACAATACTTAAATGTATGGTAATTGATTAGATACTGACATATTTAATAATGTAAACAATATTTTGAATAATGGTACAGGAATTTTTAGTGGTGCCTCAGAGTCATCACTCGAGTGCTAAGGGTTAGTAGATTTTCGGAGGTGCATCGGCGGATTGTTGAACAGCAATTACCGGCCGCTGTCGCGTCACGGTGACTCGTTCTGGTGAATAAATCGCATAAATTGCGTGGTGGAGCGACAATGTCGCCGGAGCCGTTGGATGATCGACTTATCGGCGCGGTTCACAAATATCCCCGGACGATATGCAGATCTCGAGCGACAGCGGAATGCAACGGAATGCAACAGCCGTTCACCGGCTTCGAGAGAAACCGGAGGAAAAGAGAGAGAGGGAAAGAGCCCGATCGATCTCGGCCCCGTCTGAATAATTATGTCGTCGCGCGTCGTCTTCAAAAGCGGTGGCCCGCGGTACGGAAATGCACGTGCTGAGATTCGAGAAAGAGAATAAGAGAAAGAGAGAGAACAGCGAGATCGTAAATTTCCACCGGCGATATGCAAATGTCGAGCGCGTGCGGATCCGGCCGCGCGTTGCCTGCGAATCGCTTATCGTTTCGCGCGCGCGCGTGCACCCTATCGGAATCGCGTAATTGACCGTGCATCGAGTCATCATGCTGTTACTGATCCTACGCGAATTTTCACCCGTCGAGAAACTCAAACGAATCGACGGAACCTGCGAGACGCGACGACGAACGAATTATTAACACTGAACCTACCATCGCCGATCGAAATGACTGGTTCCAGATTTTCTATTTTACGATTTTCGATATAATAAAAGTAATTTCATGAGGAATGATTGTGTAGATATCTTTAGTGGAACACATATTACAATTGAAGCTGCACACAGTCTAAATAAAATCAATCTTGTCATATTTATAAGGGAACATGTACGAGTTACTTTTAAGGCTCGGTAGGTTTAATAGTTATTCGGTTGTGTGTTATTCAAGTCATTAGTAGACTGCGGATTTTTATGCAACAGAAAAATTGCCTGCCTGACAAGAAAAAAAGAGTTACATACAAAATGATTTCCTCTCCTAATCATTTTAATGGGTTGCAAATAATGTAACAGGAATATTTTGGATTCATTTGGTGCGTCTTTCATTTTGTATTCCGCCTACTCATTTTTGGCGTAAATGCATAAAATCCGCAGTCTAGTTATAGTTTGGAGAACGTTTCTATTCGTTGTTTCTTAGTCGCAATAAATATACATTGGCAGTAGAATGTGGTAGCTTTGATGAAGCACCGAATTAAAATGAACGAAGAAATTGAACGAGTATATTGAAAATAAAATTGAACGAGTATATTGAAAATACAATTGAACGAGTATATTGAAGATAATATTGAACGAGTATATTGAAAATAACATTGAACGACTATATTGAAAATAAAATTGAACGAGTATATTGAAAATAAAATTGAATGAGTATATTGAAGATAACATTGAACGAGTATATTGAAAATAAAATTAAACGAGTATATTGAAAATAAAATTGAACGAGTATATTGAAGATAACATTGAACGAGTATATTGAAAATAAAATCGGACGAGTATATTGAAAATGAAATTGAACGAGTATATCGAAAATAAAATTGAACGAGTATATTGAAGATAACATTGAACGAGTATATTGAAAATAAAATTGAACGAGTATATTGAAAATGAAATTGAACGAGTATATTGAAAATAATATTGCACTATTCTGACTCGTTGTTTTTTCATGGAAATATACATTCGCATTGAATAAAAATATTGTACTGTGGTTACCTAGGCTCCTAACAGTATAATATGGCAGCCTTCTACCAGAGAGCGAATTAAAATAAAGGAATTGAATAAATAAGTTTGAAATAAAATTGCACGATGATGAGTACTCGAATTGTTCACGAGTTAAAATAAATTGATTTAATATTAAACTACTGGTCAACAATGGTTGTCCTGGCAGTCTATGATTAGGGTCAACGACCACCGGAGAAAAAGCGTACGAATTTGCCGATCGATTCAAAATAGGCGACAGGGAGCCTCGACGCCCAATTAAACGCGGAGGGTGGTCCAATTGGAAGTTTGAATTTCGATTGATCTATTTGTCATCGCGAGAAGGATGACGACAAGCCTCGCGAACGAAAACAACGTTTCTCTAGGACGATTGATAAAAAGACAAAACAAAAATTGATCGAATGAGATCGCTCTAAAATGTCTCCATTGGTCCGTGGCTAAATTAGAACGAAAAGGAAGAAGCTGTGCCAAATCAAACTACGTCGGTGTGAGCCTTGAAGCGCAATTGATTTTGTTAAGGCGACAAGACAAAGATGCCGGACAAATTATTGCTGACAAGTCTGCGACGAGCATAGGTGATTTCGATCGACATCATACATTTAAAAAAATGCGAGCTACAAAATTTGATTTTTATGAAAATAACATATGTGTCAACGCTATTGTTCGTCATGATCAGACTGCGGATCTTCATGCAAAATAAAAATTGTCCAAGTCGATTGTAAGAAACTGAAGTTAAATGAAGATGTATATTCTTTTTAAATTATCTTAAAAAGTCGAAAATATAATATCAAAATACCTCAGATTCTTCTAATATCTTTTCAGTTTTGTATTTGGCATATTCATTTTTACCATAAATGCATAAAATCCGCAGTCTAGTCAAGATTATTTCCAAGACGAGTGATCGTTAGACTGCGGATTCTATGCGTTCATGACAAAAATGAGTAGGTGCAATTAAAAACAATAAAAAGATTAAAAGAGAATGTCAAAATTATTAACGAGCAAAATAAATCTTTACTTAGCTTCTTCAGAATGTAATTGACGTATACAAATCTTTATTTTGCATAAAGATCCGCAGTCTAGTGACCATTTCTTGACGCGATTCGATTTTGCGAATAAAAGAGTCGCTGTTAAATGATCCGGGAGATGTCTGCAAATGAATAATCGTGGTCCTCGAATGTAACTTCGACCGCATCCCTTACGATGCGATACACGTTGTCGAGTCGAGTTGAGTCAAGTTGAGTCTAATCTGTCAGCTATTCTCCAGAGCCGTTTCGAATCGGTTCCGCGCGCACGCGTTCGCGAGAGAGCAGTCTCCGAGAAGAAAGCCGGGCGACAATGTTTCGCGGGCATAAATCAGATCGGAGAAAGTTACAACCCCAATTAACCTCGGTGATACGGGATGACTAGTGAGCCAGGGTTCGTTGAACCGATATTCCCCGAGAAACGAGCGGACGCCATCCATGAGCCGGCCGTTTTGGTCCGTTCACCTGATAAGAGGCCGCGTTGCTACGGATAAATATAGACGCGGCTAGCCGCCGCCTTCTCACTTCAGTTTTGTTATTATTACTATTATTTTTATCGTTACAGGAGTAGACACCTTTTTCCAGGATTGCGAGGGTGCGGGATTCGCGTTCTCATTTCTCGACAATACAAAAATGGGGCTTTTCAGTAGTCAAAATCGCTAGATAAAAGATCGATCTAGGGCGCTATCGCCCTCAAAAGTTCTATTTTTTCGTTTACGGGGCGTAATTTGCATTATTCGACAGTATGCGGCTATGAAAATAGCTACATGCGCAGTTGTATGATTCCGAATAATGTAAATTACGCCTCGTAAACGAAAAAATAGAACTTTTGAGGGCGATAGCGCTCTAGATCGATCTTTTATCTAGAACTTTTGTCTATCGAGATCCCCCATTTTTGTATTATCGAGAAATGAGAACGCGAATCCCGCACCCTTGCAAATCCTAGAAAAAGGAGTCTATTCCCTTAATAGGGCTCCGAACGCAGTACCAACAGGAATGTTTCTGTGGCGGTAGCTAGCGAGGGCGGATAGTTTGCAGCTCTATTTGCAGCTGATCTACAGCTCCGAAAGTTCGGACCTGTATATTTTCCCAGCAATTACAGCGGGACGTTTCCGTGTAAAAAGTTTCTAGCAAGAACTGGCATACAATGAGAAACGGGCGGAAGAAATGGTCGAGCGATTGGGTCGATGGAGACCCTACGGGGTACTCTCTGGACTCCGTAAATTCGATCGAACGGTTCTGCCAGTAGATGGGACGAGTAGCTCGCGAACGAGGAGCGAAGGAAGCAATAATTCGATGCGGTTTGGGCGTTCACCGCGCGGGAACGGCCGAATTCATCTCGAAATTGGCCGGCTCCCATTTGCATGCGGGAGCCGGGTTCAACGAACCCGGGGCCGGGGTCAATTCGGACCGGGGCCCCTGGAACTTCCTTCAACGAGATCTAACCCCGCGTGGAACCTCGACCCGACATTGAGCCAATGAATTACGAAAATGGTTCGGCAGAGAAACAGAAAGAGAGAAAGAGCGAGATAACGAGATTCAAGGAGAGAGAGGAGAGAGAAGCAAAAAAACTCAGAGGAACAGACTGAAGGAGGATAACAAACGCGTTTCGACGCCGGCGCTTACGCATCGGACGAATTCTGCGAACCGCAAAAACGCACCGCCCCGGGAACCTGGATTAACGATTGAACCCTGTTAACATTTTGGCGACCGGAGGAGTTACGCCTTCTCCACGATGTCATTGACCTTCGTTTCGACGCTGTGGGCCCGTGGACCGCAATTTCGTTACACGTGTACCGGACGTCTTTCGCGAATCTCTTTCGGCTGATGAAGAACACATTGTCTCAATTAAAGCGCGATGAGTGGCGATTGGCGTTGAGTAATTCTGTCCGACAATAACTTAGCGTTTCGCTAGTCGGTCGATGAATCGATTTTGACTTGTTGGACGCGAATCCGGAAGTCGTTGTTTCCCGTCGCTCCCAGTTTCTCGGGAAAAATTGATTTTACGTGTCGAGCAAATCTATAAACACATTTTCAATGTTATGAATTTCTTCAGCTGAAATATTCTCTACAAAATAAACACATTCCGACGTAGTATACAATCTCGCACAAGTATACGGCTCGACAATGGCCATCCGCCATCTTGGAAACTAAGAGAAAGCTATATATTACATGGCGTATTACATATTCATACGTTAGCACCATCGGGACCGAAGATGCAACGAGAGATAATTTTCCGATAAAGATTGCAACGTTCGAAGCGTGCGCCTCGGCCATCTTGGCAGCCGCGAGAAGAAATCACGGATCGCGTCTGTACATCTTTTATTTCTACATTAAAAGCACATTAACCCATTAACAAACCGGATCAAATAATCTCTTAGCCGGCGTCCTGATAAAAGAGCCGACATAATCGATATAATCCGGTGGGTATATTATATATCGAGCCTCATCGTTTACCATTTAGCTCGGGCATCTTCGCGAGCAAGAAGAAGGCGCTCGGGAATCGATGTCGGCCAGGGAACGAGGGTAATTTCGACGCGAGGCCGTAGGCAAACAGTGGCACCGAGTGGTATCGGCCTGTAAATCGAGCAATCGAGCACATTTCGATTTTTTCGCCTAGCTGGAAAGCGTCCGGGGACCGTGCAAGCTATCTTCGCGGGTATCTTTTGCCTGGAAAGTGGGACGCCGCTGCGTCCACCTCTCTTTTCTGTGCTTCTCTGTCTCTCTCTTTCCTCCTCCACCTCCTTTCCCTCCGTCTCTCCCACTCTCTCTGTGTTTGTCTCTCTTTCTCTCTCTCTACCGCGGCGTTTTATCACTTTGCTATCGCGCGTAGCTCGCAATAAGCAGCGTAGTAGAAAGTACGAGCATTTGGTGGTTGTATTTTAGCTTTCACGATCAGATAACGGGGGCCGGTGTACGCGTACGCGGCCATTTTATGGTGCTTTTGCGTCCGTGCCCCCCTCCTACTCCTCCGCCTCGGAATCCCGGGTGACGCCGACGTCGCCGCAAATTTCGTCGAGAACATTTTTGCGGCTGTGTATCTGGGCTCCTGGCCTCTTTAAAACCCGCCACTGCGCGCTACACACGCCGGTTCTACTTCATTTCTTCGTGTATTTATTTATACTGAAAACACGGGCGCAATGGAGATAGACGCGAGTCCTAACGGTGAATCGACTCTGCCGTCTTTTTTCTTCTTTTTCAGTATTTTTCTTCTCGCGACAGACAGCTCGAGAACCGATTAATCTATCGTTGTCCGTGTGATTAGATACATGAATGACTAGACATCGAACCGAGCAAACACCGGGCGTCAGGTATAATACGAAACCGCTCAGTTAAAATCGGAAGAATCAATTTATCGAAATGATTCTCTTTGCACTGTCTCCTCGGAGGCACCACTAAAAAATATATAAAAAAGAACTTTTTGAAGACCACGTTTATATTAACATGCACTAAAAAGGAGAAAATAATATTTTTCCTGATTCTCCATATAAAATACCGAATCCAGTTAAATGATTAATAATATTTTTCCCCACAATTTTAAGCAATCAGATCAAAATTTCTTCTGTTATAAAATTACTGTCGGCATAGATAGAAAAATTTAAGATAAATTTAAATAAAAGGAACTTTTTTGGCGAGTTGAAAAAAATTGACATGGCTGTTAGTCTACTTAAACATGAGTGTGGTCATGAAATAAATAATAAAATTTTATTAGAAAATGTTATTTATTGCATTTTATGACTGTTCCTGTATGGGAACTTTATACATATGCGGTTTTATTCATAAGCGCAATGTTCCCACTTGCAACCAACCTGCTCAGAGTCTTCAATATTGTCTACTTAATTTACTATAGAACATTTGAAAAAGTTCCCGATTGGGAACGGAATGCAATAGAGGGTTAAAGGCAAAGAATTGAAAATTGTTGTTAACTGAAATGTTGTTAAGTGAAAACGATTTCATGGCAAAATGCACTATACAGGGTGCGGCCGAATAACATGTACTAGCGGGCACGAGGTGGTTCCTTATGAAAAGATAAGAACAAAATATGGAATAAAATTTTTTCATTTAAAGCTTAGTTCTCGAGAAAATCGAGTTTGAAAATCCTATTCGTACGTATGCTGTTACGGCTAAGTTACGGTTCGAGCATCGTATAACGCGTATCGTGTTTATAAACAATGTCTACCTAGCATTTGAAAGTTACGGAGTTCAAGAGAAAATACACAGAAGACTTTTAACGAACAACATTTTATTTTATCAATGACAAAATTTAAAAACAGCCGTAACAGCATACGAATAGGATTTTCAAACTCGATTTTCTCGAAAACTAAGCTTTAAATGAAAAAATTTTATTCCATATTTTGTTCTTATTTTTTCATAAGGAACCACTTCGTGCCCGCTAGTACATGTTATTCGGCCGCACCCTGTATGTAACCCGAGTGTATCGGTTGCATAAGATTTTCGAATTTCGCGCAAAGAGCCCTTGTTAAATTAGGATTGTTGGAATGATGGATGCGCATTGGCGGGCGAAAAAGCGTGTAAGTGTTCCCTGAACTCGAGTTGCACGGCGACTCGTTGGATCGAGAGAATCGTGGCCATCGCTGGCAGCAGCGGTGCATTGCACGGAGGACGGCCGACTGCAACGAATGCACGCGAATACGCCAGCGTGTGCCTCTGTGTGCGCGTGTGTTCCCGTGTGCACGCGTGCTGGTAGGTGCACCGACACGGAGGAGAGTAAACGCAATAACTGTATCTCTGGTCCAGGGGGTCACTGTTCCACGACTACGAGACTCCGCTCGACTGTTCTCAGCTTCTTGCCGCACCGTATATACAGGGTGTCCCCTGAAAACCTCCTGGTGACGCTCGACGTTAACAGAAATCTACAGGATTCATGTATCCCGCAGATTCGTCGGATTCGAAAACAGTGAACAAGTGAAAACTTCTTTAGGCGCACCGCGTACACAATTGCTGGGTAGCGAATGAGTCTGATCCGTCACGCTCCGAAGTGAAACGCTATTCAGCGAGAAACAGACAGACGTGCAATCGTCATGTAACCCAGTCAACGAAAAGTTGTAGAGAGAAATGGAAGGAACACGATTTTTGACTTCCTAGAAGTACGGACTTTTAGTATGTTTACTAATTAGTAATTAGTCCGAACAAAGTCCCAAAGTCAAAAATTGTGTTCCTTCCATTTCCCTCTTTTAAGCATTCATTGACGGGACTAATAGAAGTTTTCACTTCACATAGAAGTTTTTTATTTTGTTCAATCAAACCAGGTGCAATTGCACTTTGTTCTTTATTTTTTATTCTTTTATTATCCTACGTAAAAGGTACTAACCCAAGGTCATCGAAATACTTCACGAGATATTTGACATTTTGTGTCAGAGTAAACGCAGCATTAGTATCCTACAATTCATATTGATAGTTTGGATATTGCTTGTAGTAAAGTACATTTCGGACACAAATATCTCGCGAAGTATTGAGATTTCGATGATCTTGGGTTAGTACTTGTATGCGTAGGGTAATAAAAGGGATCGTTTGGTTTCACAAACAAATGGGTTGCATTCACACTAAACCTATCACGGTCAAACGTTGACCGGTTTTCTATGCCATAGTTATTGAAATTATAAAACGCTTTCAAATGACTGAACTGTCTTCTTTATTTAAGCACGTATTATAATGAAAACCGTACAGAGTTGAAGTAAATCCAATCTTCTCACTTCTATACGTTTCACTTTTTTGTTTTATGTTTTTATGTCTGTTTTTTTGTTTTATGTCTTTTTTTTTATGTTTCACTTTTCTGTTTTGGGCTTGGTAGGATTAATGTTAAAGAATAAAGTGCAATTGAAAAAATTATATTTCCCTCCATCATTTTCTTCTATTTTCACTGAAAAAAGAGCAGAAACTTGTCCCAGTTCCCAGAATCACACGACACTGCTTTTGGATACTACAAAATCCTGGATATCCTGCGAGGATCGATCAACATCTCCACAAAGTTCCAAACCGATGGACTTATCATTTCCACACGGAAAAGATCTTGAAAATTCGAATAAGAACGTAATTCTTTATTGCAGCGTCCTCCGCATTCGACGTGCTCGTTTTGCAGTGGATTTCGGCCGCATAAAGGGGATTTTTTCCCGAAAGATTCACGAGATCCTGTCGAAGGGTCGATAATCGTTTTGCCCCAGTTCGACCACCCCTGCGCCTCGAAAAGTGAAAACAATCGGATGGCCAGGCGCGCGTGTCCCTGGCCACGTCGTTTCCCTTTCACTTCTCGCGGCGCGCGGGACTCACCCCTAGGAAACGGCCACCCTTTCCCTTTCCCTTTCGTTTTCCCTGGCTGGTTTTCCGCCCTGGTGAGCTCCATGCCCAGCGGAAAAGGGACCCGATCGTCCTACGTACCTCCCGTTGTAAAAAAAAACAACAATTTTTTCTCTTCGGCGTAGAATATCTCGCGACTCGAACCACCCAGTGTGTAGAAAATGGGACGGCGACATGCTGCGTCCAAACGAAACCATTAACATTGCCTTAATTAAACGCAACACTAATAATTTACATAAAAAAAATTTTTTAATATACTACGTTTTTAAGACGGACTAGAAAGTATAAAATAATTTTTCCTAGCCCATACAGATACCACCCCTTTCCTTACCCCATACAGATACCTAATTCCGTACAGATAGTCCTGAAAATTTGTGATTTTGAATTTTTGACAGCCATGAAAATACTTATGAGATTTAAAACGAAACACGTGGGACGCATGCAATAGATAATTGATGCATGAATAGTTCACCTAAATCACTAACAATTTTATTGCACTGCAAATGATATGTGAGTTTGTGTTTCTTGCGCTCCGTGTTTTTCGTTTTAAATCTTACAAGTATTTTCATAGCTATTCAAAATTCGCAATCACAAATTTTCAGGACTCTCTGTATGGGACTAGGAAAAATTATTTTATACTTTTTAGTCCGTCTTAAAAACGTGGTATATTAAAAATTTTTTTTTATTTAAATAATTTTCTGCTTTTTAGACGAACAGAAACAGACAAGATGGCGAGTTAATATTACATTGTCATCCAGTTCTGAGCTATGTTTAAAGTGTCAAGTCTCTAGCTCATCGGGAAGTTAGTTTAAAATCGATTGCAAAATTTGTACCGAACAGACAAACAGACAGACAAGAAAGCGAGTTAATAAAAACGTGGTAATAAGATAGCGGCCATTTCACATCGTCCTATAAAAATAACAAAAGCCCAGGAGTCGATAAGCACAGATTCTTTCAGCGAAAAACTCAAAATCATTATAATTATGCATCTATTACAAGACCGCGAGTAGTTAACATTAAAGAAAGGGGATAAAATAAAAGTATTGGTGGAAATCGATGTGTTATTTTCAACGTATTAAAATTATCAATGAAAGATACGAATTCCTGTTTAGCTTCTAAACCTTAAAGATCCACCGTCTTGTGACAAGTTCCAACAAAAATAAATAAATTAGTGCCTCGGACGATAGTAGTCCGTATTCAGTGTTCTTCGCCTGACGGATATCTTAATGATATTGTCGACGTATCGCTAAGTGTCAATAAGTCGTTGATAATTGCTCGGTAATCGATAGTCGCGCCTCTAATTAAGGATCGCGGCTACAGTCGTTTCGACGGCCGGTACTAATTTTTAACGAGTCCGGTCGGTTTTTTTTCAGAGGTATCTGGACTGCAAGGCAGATCGGGTCTCGGCGGGCACGCATTTTTTAATAAAACGGCCCCGGATTGCAATTCTATCTTGTCGGTGACTCGAGAGCAGGAATTCGCTGTCCTGAGGATGCGACCTCGCGACGATCCTGTCCGAATATTCTTGTAGAAAAAACCGGTGGATCGCTCGAGGCCAGCAAGACGATCGCTCGATTCGACATCTGATGGAACTTCTTCGTCTGTTTTTTTTCCTTTTTTTTTCTTTTCTTTCCGTTTTCGTTCGTTCGAGCTATCAAGGAAAAAGCGGAGTTCTCGGATCGGGATTCCTCGCCGAACCGATTTTCGTAACTGGTTTACGGTACTAACATTCATTTTTTCATAGTGACAGAGGATCGTCTGCCATTTTGACAGATCGTTCACTTCGCAGCTTTGCAGAATAAAAACAGTATGCAGCAATTGGAACAAAAAATCAAATACAGTGAACCACAGTAATATTCGGACCGTTTTAGAAGCACGATAACATTTTTAATATCAGATCATACGACTTGGATATTTTTTGAGAAGTTAGAGCAGTTTTTTTACTACAAGAATTATAGAGAAAATACTAAATACTAGAAGTTGTTGTTTACACCTTTTTTATGGGGACCTGTATTGAAAATTTAAAAAATACGTTTTGTAGATCTGTGTTAATTATATGTATTCTGGAAATTTCATCAGAATCGGTCAACGTTGCAAACGTTTAAAGATGGTGAAAATTGCAGTTTTTCACGATTTTATATAATTGACACAGATTTACGAAACGTATTTTTTAAATTTTCGATATTGGCCCACATAAAACACCAATATTTCTTTTTCACATCGTGTAGTAAATTAATTGTTTCAATTTCTCAAAGAAATTCAAGTCGTATGATCTGATATCAAAAAAGTTATCGTGCTAAAAAGTGTCCGAATATATCTCTGTGATTCAGTGTAGAAATTCCATTCTTCTGTCGACCGATTTCGGTGGCATAAAAATAATACGTATTCTTACATTCTTTTAATTTTGTCAGGAATGCGTAAAATCGTCATAAGTTACGGTACATTTTCAAATAGGAGGATATTGCCGGGTTCGCTTTAGAAATGCTTCCCTTATTCTGGTTTGTAACAAATAAGTTCAAAAATGCAACGAATAACGAATATATTAAACTAAACGATATAACGTATCCTTCTACTAAATAGCCTTCCAATTAATTTTATAAGTTCGCACAGACAAGACAAAAGGGACGAAATTGAATTATCGGTGTAATTTTAACACTTTATTTACCAGTAGCCTATTAACAGGCTTTTCAATAATTGTGCTGCATTAAATCTTCTTTTACACAATAATCCCGAAGATTATTGATAAGACTATTTATGATTAAAATTGCTATTGAAGGATTCTTTTAAAAAATCCTCCAATTATGGAATAATCACCGGTAGGTAATGTGTTAATAACGAATAAAACTAATCTAAACGATATAATACGTCCTTCTACCAAATACCCTTCCAATTAATTTTATAAATTCACACAGACAAGACAAAATGGGACGAGATTGAATTATTGGTGTAATTTGATAACGAATGTAAAACGAAGCGCAGAAGGTGCAATTTATTCCGAACCAGTAGAAACTGTGTCAAATGAAGGGACAAGAGGGTTGAACTTTTCGCTGTTTTTTTTTCAAGCGGTGATCTACAAGTAGATTTTTCACTGGGGCAAGAGACCAAATCGGTTTCTGGAAAGGCGATTTCCAAGCACGTTCGCCGTGTAACTCGAACGCCCACGGTGAAACCACTCGCGTGAATTGGCCCCTCTTCGTGCGTTTTCCAACCCCCGAGGGACAGCCTTCCCCACTTTTCTTCTTCCTCATTTTTTTTTTCGCTTCCCCACGGTTTACCCCGGAATAATGACCCAATAATACAGCTGACCGGGATTTGCGTTCACGGGCCGTGAACTGGATCCGCAAGGCGCTAACGAGTTGCCGTGAACAATGAGAAAATACGTTCGAGAGCATCGACGAGCCAGAGAGGGTGCACGAATATATATACTCGGTGTTCTCGTTGAAAATGCGACTGAATTTAACGAGCTACATTTGGACCGTCGCGAACCGATCGAATTATCTGATCGAACATGGTTGATCTACGAGCACCCTTTAAATATTTTCGAGATACTGTGGAAATTTCAATTGGATTTAATAGAGATGGACGTACACGAAGCGACGTCATTGAATAAAATAGGTACATGTGCTAGTCGAGGTTGCATTTAATTTGAAACAACCATTTCGTTGCCTAAAATGATTGAATGTCTACTTCAGATCATCCATCTTAAGGGGACATTACACTTTTCAGAAAGTATCCTATATATTGGAAAGTATCATATAATATTTCAATAATATTCTCTGAAAATTTCTCAGAGGAAAATTCGAAATATTTATAATAAAATATATTAATATTTCGAAAGATTACAGCAGGCATAGCTGATTGCACGTAAGTAGATTTTATGTATGTGAAAATTTGTTTGTCAAAACTTTAAACGCGTTTTTCTCGAAACAATGTTTTCGTAATCGGCGTGCATGATAATTTCAAAACCATTTAACCGATCGGTCTGAAATTTTAATATGTTCTTCTACACGACAATAGCCCCAGTATAGACTAGAATAAATAAGATTGGTTAATTTTTTTCTCAATTTTTAGCGTTTTTTTAAGGAAGAAAATGCTATTTTTGAGACCACCAACTTTGGAGGTCCACCATTTTGTGAATTTATGCCCGAACAAAATTATCGTAGTCTAAGTTGGCGCCATAGTCATATCTTTTCTAAGGATAATTCTTTCTTTTTTCGAACGCTCCAGCGAGCCGCAATTAAGTATGTTGGCATCTAACCAATTACTAAACATTTAAGTATTGTATGAGATATAGTCTCATACATATAGTATGGTATAAAAAATCATATAGGGTAAATGTACCTATTACTGCGGGTGTACGTTTCACTGCGGTATTTATTCCCAATGAGATTAAAATACGTAAAAATGAATATTTGGCCCTGAATAAATTTGTACAATTCAATTAGAATGTATTCTCGTCGGTGATCATAAGATCTCCGCAGTAATCGTTACAGTTACCCTAGAATGAATGTGATGAATAGAATGAATGAATAGAATTATTCTAGGTCGGAAGAAATGTTTAATTTTCAAGTTAAAATATAATAGCTATAACTGCAAGGGGCTAAACAGTAAAGGATGCAAGGACTTATTTGCAATTTTGGTACAAGACCTCTCTTTTAACCCTTTGCACTCCTTTGTCGAGTGTGACTCGACATCAAAGAAAGAAACATGTAAATAAGACGGGTTCTTATATGTACTCGGTGCTTCCTTTATGTATTTAATTTCTTACTTTTAAGTTAAAAACAAATGTAAATTACAACGAAGTTTGAAAGCTGTATCTAATATAACTAGTAAACAAAATTGTTTAATTTCGAGTTAAAATAGCTCCGAGTGCAAAGGGTTAAAAAGGAGTTAAAAGTGTCCGGGTTTCAGACGGAAAAATCCGCGGTTTTTATCCCGTTCGTCCTGGGTTCGCAATTTTATAGACCGAGCATGAGCCGCGGAAGGTTCAATACGAAAGTAAAATATAAAGAGTATGGCGTCCGGTTTTCCAACCGAAATTTTCGGTTTCGTTTATTTAGCAATAGTTGTTTGTTAGACGGTGTTGTGGGTATAGTGTAGAACGGGGCCCGATGCAGCGACCGTGGTATGGTAATTCTCAGTTGCGACAGCGTCTCGCTACGTCAACTGAGAATGGGCCACCTGATTTGTCGACGGGGAATGGCGTGCGCCTTTTTGCACCCACCGGGAAAATTCGATTTTTGCATAAACACGTGGGGCCCGCGTGGGCGAGCGCAAGTGGGCAGCGCCGGGCCACAGTGTTCGACGATGCGTCATCTTTTACCCACGGATATTTAATCCCCTTCAGAACGGAACCGATCCAATCCATTCAACGAAATATCGCCGCTAAATTACCAGGATTATTGCCATTTTTCACAGGCCTCGTTCTCTCGGAACTCTACCTCCTAGAATCCACGCTGTCTGCCGAAAAGCACAACGTGTGTCTTTAACCCTTTGCACTCGCAGCTATTTTAACTCGAAAATTAAACATTTCATCCGGCCTAAAATAATTCCATTGTATACGATTTTTTTCATTTTATGGGTATGCAATTGATATAACACCTGATACAATACTTAAATGTTTAGGAATTGATTAGATACCAATATATTTTATAATCTAAACAATATTGTGAATAACGGTACAGCAATTTTTAACCCTCTTTAACCCTTTAACCCGACTGCTAAGGATTAATTTCTCAGCGTGAAACGAAATAAAAATCAAAATAAAAATTGTCTCTGTTGCAAAGAACGGAAATTTTGAAACTAACCTTCTTTCTTTGATTTTATTTTGAAAAATCAAACTTTGCACTGTTTTGTCATAAATACATAAAATCCGCAGTCTACTCATAACTGTGATTAACAAAAAGCCAATTCTAGTCAGGAATTACATAATTGAAGTGCTGGCTGCACCAACATTGGATGTGAGATTTCCTTAAGGTTTATTGTTCTCCCATCAAGTCCTGTTCTCCTGTAAAATTTGCACTTCATATCATCCAACGTTGTTTCAATGCAATAATTAAATTCAATAATGCAATAATTAAACTGTTGGCTTGAACAACGTTGGATGATATAAAGCGCTACGGAAGAGCAGAATTTGATTGGAGAACAATAAAAGCTAATACACCTTAAAGAAATCTCGCATGCAATATTGCTCCAGCCACCAATTCGATTGTCATTAAATTGTCAGTAAACCAGTAAATATATTGCAGATAATGTTACAACCAAATATATTTTATCAAGGATCGGATTCGGAACGATTTGTTTAATGTGTCCCCTAAACGATCAACAATATTATCAATATTCGCTTCAATATTGACGGAGGACCATATTGATGAAAATATTGATCGTCTGGGAGCGTATTGAAGCAATATTGACGGATATTGATAGAAAATTATATGTTCTGTCAATATTGAAGAACCGTTTGAACGTCTAGATGATTTATTGTCAATATTTCCTTCAATATCACACGCACACAGTTACTGAAACAGCCCCGACCATGCAGCAGGAATATTTTTGCCAAAATGAGTATTGGTGAGAATATTGAAGCATATATTATTGATCGTTTAGGGGACACTTAAGAATTGAACAAAATATATAGAATACCTTGACGACACATCGGACAAATACTTCCGAAATATTTCCTAGCCCATCAGCTTTTTGCGCGCGTTATCAACAACGTTTCCAATAGTTATTATTGCGATGGTTGCAAACAAAGAAGGCTTAGAGAGTATTCTTAGTTCCCGGATAAAAACGTAGAGAGAGCCAAGAGAGAAGAGGAGAGTGGCGAGTGAAAAGTTACGAGAGCCGTTGCGAATAAATCGCAACGGCGAGAGCCGTATTTTTACTGTGCGCCGCGATTTCTTTTTCTGCGGTGAAAAACGCGCTCGCGCGCGCGAGATAGGGGTCGCGAGAGTTGAAGATACCACGGCCGCATTGTTTTATTAGATATAAAAGAGGGGAGAACAAAAGAGACGAGAGAAGAGGAGAACCAGAGTCGAATTAAACCGATCCCTCTCTCTCTCTCTTCCTCTCCCTGGCTATGCTCCCTGAAAAAATTCAGTTTGAACGCCGCCGCGCCGATATTTTCTCGTCGGATGAAATCACTCTTTGATGTTGATGCTGTTACGTGTAAATACGGCGTTGTCGTTGTTTTCAGCGGGCTCGAGTGTTTACAAAACGTGACAGGGCATAAGGCACAGGAAGTTCAGCGAAATTCGAAGCGACGAAGGGGAGAACATATTTTAACCCTCTGCGTTCAGGTTGGTACGATCCAAAAGCGAACCTCCGCTTTTGAATGAATTTTTTCGAAACTCACAGTGGCCACGAGTATCGACACACCATGGTTTGGAGAGGTTTCAGGTTATGGCTGTTCCGAGAGAAAGCGAACTCGCTGTGCGGAAATATCTTTGATGGAAATGAACGATAGGCTTCCAGGTTCATTGCTGTGCGAATCAGTGCAGTTAGATCGTACAGTTCCTATTTTCTTAGACGGAGTATTTATACAGCGAACCATGAAAGTATTTAAACGCACTTTGAAACAGTATGACTTTTTTATGATCGCAACAAACGACCTGACCTTTTTTGAGCAATTAGAAGAATTGATTTAGCAAATGACATGCGAGGAAGATTTTGAGAAAATTGCAATTGCTAAGAGTTACACGAGGAAGTAAAAGAGGCACCATTTATAACTTTTTTATTAGAGGCCGTAATGAAAATTTTAAATATGTGTTTTGTAGATGTATGTTAGCTGTACGCATGTTGAAAATTTCATCGAAATCGGTTGACGCAGAAAAAAACGATACGCATCGAAAGATGTAAGAATCTGTGGATTTTAAGCAGAAACTGACCAAAATTCGCAAGAAAGCCTCTCGAGTATGTTAATCGATTTTAGCTAACATAGATCTAGAAAACATATATTTTAAATTTATATTAAGGGCCCAAATAAAAAAGTTTTAAAAAATACCTTTCTTATTTTTGCATGTAACCTTGTAAATTATAATTTTTAAAAAATCTGTTCTGCGTATCATTCCGTAAACCAATGCTTCTAGTTGATTACAAAAAATCAGGTCGTTTGGTATAATTATAAAAAAGTTATTCTGTTTTAAAGGCCGTTCGAATACTTTCGTGGCTCACTGTAGGTCTACAAAATAGTTTGTCGAATGGTGAGAAAGAAGGTAAATCGAGTGTGGCAGTTCTTTTCGCAGCCACTCTGTGCTCTCGGGTTGCAATCAACTCGCAGATAACTTTATTTTTCTGCCGATTGCATTGTACGCGAACCTCGATTTCATTCACGAAACGTTGACGTAACGGTTATCGGAACGGCGTGCAAAGGTTAAATCGAAATGTTACTTCTTTCTCGATTTTCCGTCGATGGTGTGCAATTATAATTAGAACGGGGGTGATCGGTGCATTTATAGCCTATCCGAGCAAACACATAATGCTTAGTAAACGTTGCTGTGGAGCTCGTTCTAATTTTATTGTTTCTCAGTCGTTGAACCTCGCTAGCAAATAAATTAGAATAAAAATTGGCACGTTGAGTGACAAACGATAATTTTCCAAAAATATTATATTTATATTAATATTAACCCTTCGAAGACTGGGTCTAGTTTTATTCGGAGTATTGAAACCCTCATTGAATCGTTCAAGTTCTGGCACACAACTAAATTGAACGAATAAAAAGTTACATTCGAAAACACAGAAAGACTAACGGGTTTACAAGAACTATCTTAAAAAATTGATAATTGAAGCTGTGAACAATCTTAAAGTACATCAATCGTATAGTTGCAAATAAATAAATATAGTTGTTAAATAATATTTGAAACATTATGGTTTCGGTTTGAGCAATACGAAAGAGTGCTGCTCTAATCGGGAAGCAAGTTATTTAATTTTGAAAATTCGCAGTGTTCGATCGGGTGCTCGAAGGGTTGGTTGATTGTGCCAGTTGCAAGGGGTGCAAGGGGCAGAACGGGTGGCTCCGAGGGGCAGGGGGCGGGAAAGATCAGCGGAAGAGAAGTCTCGATCCGAACGAGAGGGAAGACGAGATAGTGCGAGCCGAGCGAATCAGTTTCTCGGGAGAGTGGTCCGAGGGAAAGAGAGGAAGAAAGAGAAAAAGAGAGAGAGAGAAAAGAAAGAAGAAAAGAGGGGCAGAGAGCAGGAAGATGGAGAAATGGAGTGAACGAGGGACGAGGGAGAAAGAGGTAGAGATAGAGAGAGAGGGAAAGAGAAAGAGAGAATCGCCAAGAATATCCGAGGGCCGATGACCCGTGACACAGTCGTATATATACTTGATATCATCACTCAACGTCCGACTTGCACGCGCGCGAGTGCACTTGTGCTGGTGGTTGCATCGGCTCCGATGCAACGGCCGATGCTACTAATTCGTCTAATCAGGAAATCGAAAAATAAAGAGCGCAACGTCGAAGGAAAAATTGCATCGACGTAAAACACATAGCATTCGAAAGTGCACAAATAAATAAACGGAAGAATACAACGCTAAAAATGGCTTTTCTGTTATTCGATTGTTCGTCTCATTTATTTTAAAACGTTCGATAGAGGGGGCCTCAAAAATCTGAAACTATATATTCTAAATAAAAATTCTTGTATAATTCTTCTAGAATTCATCGTTAAGGGGTGAAAGCAATGCTTAAAAGAAACCATTGATTCAAGATTCAAGTATTTTACGAATATATTGGAAACTAAGACCGAGCGACAGATATATGTTACGAGGAAAAGTTGTTCACAGAATGTTGACCGCGACAACATATGTCAAGATCGAGGTCATTGGAGCTGGGTCCCCTTTTGTCAACATTTACAATTAAATTATCGCGAGAGGTAATGACAAGCTTCGAGAAAAAATTTAAATCGGTAAGAAATATATAATTCACTTAAACACAGAAATCATTTTAAAACTAATCCTCTCTATTGAGAGGATGAAAGAAGAAAATGGGACGTACCACATAACGGTCACCATATTGTGTCGTATAATTGTACCCTTTCTGCGTCTCGACAACAAATGACGTGTTGTCACAGTCATTCACGGAAACTCGCGTCTGTTCATTTTATTACCACGTTTTTATTAGCTCGCTTTCTTGTCTGTCTATCTGTTGGGAGATAAAGTTTGCAATTGATTTTAAACTAACTTCCTGATGAGCTAGAGACTTGAAATTTTAAACATAGCTCAGAACTGGATGACAATGCAATATTTAAAAAAAAATTTTTAAAAGAGTTCACTCTCATAATACTAAAATGACACCTTGGCTCAACCTATGAATCCGCAAGGGTTGTAGGTACGGCGAAGTGGTGGGGTGGGGTAACCATCGCGAATTTTTCGTTGGTGAAGAGGGGCGAGAGATCCGAACAGAGTACCCGACGATCGACAATTGTTCCCGAATTGGGATCATTCGGGAGCAATTTGGGATAATCAAATAGGCGATTGGTCCATCGCCCCTTTGATTAAATATGGCGAGGACCTCGCGCACGATTGACAACGCAGGTTCAATTATCGTCACAATCAATGCAGTGGAAAGTATTTAAAAATCTCAAACGCTTTTAGATCGAAATTCTTGAACAACTCCTCTGCTATTTAACTTTAAGGGATGAAAGCGACACGCGAACAAAAAAATTAAACATACACCATTTTCGTAAAATGCCTCAACGTTTCCAACAGGGGGGTGAAATAATCCTAATCAAAGCCGCAGTACACAAACTAAAGCACTCGCACACGATATCCAAACTTGAATGAAGCACGCGTGACTCATCGCGCCGCGAAACGCGATGAAATAGAGAAAAAAAGGAGATCGAGTAGCGTGAGTGAGGGGACGAGTTTGGAAAGGGCACGAAGCGCCGAGGACGTCCGAGAGGCGATTCATCGAAACGGCAATTAGGCGAAAATATTTCACGGTGCAATTATGATTACGACGCGGACCATTGGCTCGCCGGCTATCAAGCCGAATTGCTTTTTCCGCAGTAAAGCCTGAGAGGTCGGCCGAGCCTCTCCTCCTTCTTCTTCTTCTTCGTCGTGTTCATGTTCGACAGACGACCTTGAGCCCTCGGGTACCCATCATAGCCGCCGGCAAACATGCTCCCACGACGTTTTATCACCACATTGTTGCGTCCCGGCCACTCCCAACCCCCTGTCATCGGCGAAACGAGCCTGCGGGTGGAAACTACCCCCTCGAGCGACCATAACTCGGCCCACTTTTCCCTTTCATGCTTCGAACCGTCTTACGACCTTGTCGCGTGGCAAATTAGCGGAGTTTAGTGGCCGACGAATTGGCGAAGATGGT
Source organism: Lasioglossum marginatum (assembly GCA_028455795.1). Lineage (NCBI taxonomy): Eukaryota > Metazoa > Arthropoda > Insecta > Hymenoptera > Halictidae > Lasioglossum > Lasioglossum marginatum. The sequence continues at coordinate 1,520,681 of CM052264.1, read as the reverse complement.
GCTTCGGTTATTTTCTGCGAGCCTCGGCACAGGTGAGTAACGACTTTGTGCAAAATAATATCCACGCTTGCTCCGTGTTCATAGAAGTTTGTTTTTCTATCTTTCAGAGATTTCAAATAGTTGGTCATCCTTTTTATAATATTGGGTTGGAACGAAAGTTCGTAGCGTTTGTAAATGAAAATTGAAAGCTAATATTCAGATATTTATTC
>CM052264.1:1483925-1520372 GCA_028455795.1 Lasioglossum marginatum | reverse complement strand
ATCATCTACCTGGGCGCATTTTAATCGGCAAAGCCTCCGCTTTTGTATCTTTGGAATTTTGACAAAATACTCTGTTATGTTTAATAACATTGAACGTGCGTGTACGCTTTTGTTAGTCAAAAGCATCGTCCGTATTCAAAATATCCGACCGACCAAATAACGTCCCCCTTCGAACCTCAACGACTTCGTTAAAAATGACCGCACGATCATCTACCTGGGCGCATTTTAATCGGCAAAGCCTCCGCTTTTGTATCTTTGGAATTTTGTCAAAATACTCTGTTATGTTTAATAACATTGAACGTGCGTGTACGCTTTTGTTAGTCAAAAGCATCGTCCGTAGTCAAAAAATCCGACCGACCAAATAACGTCCCCCTTCGAACCCCCGCAACTTCGTTAAAAATGATCGCACGAATCATCTATCTGGCCGCATTTCAATCGGCAAAGCTTCCGCCTTTATATCTTTGGAATGTTGTCAAAACGCCTTTAGTCAAAAACAGTGAATTTCGTAGAGCTTTCGTCTCCGAAATAAATAAACAATTGCTTCAGAATCGGCTGGTCACAGAAACAGAGCCAGTGCGGCCGCTCAATTAAAGGAAATGCCACGGGAAGGGAACCAACACTCACTCTCGTGCATTCATGCACACGTGCACAAACATACAGACACAATCTAGAACGCATCCTTCGAGTCACGATCGCGTAGAACCGTGTCTCGCGCGAGTCGGTTGAATTCAACCGACGATAAACAAGTCCGTGGACGTTTACAATGTGAAAGGAAGCATCCGCGAAGTTTCTCCGCGGCCTTAATAACCAGGATAATTGGAAATTAAGGACGCCGGCTTATCGTGCGCCGCGCACTCGCCCCGCGAGTGTCGCCGAGCTGATAAACTTGCTCCCTGATCGAGCACCGAGCTGATAAACGAGCCTAAAGGGTTCGGACAGGCGTCGAATCGCTTCTCGAAATTACTCAGGACAATGAGACACCAAACTTCAGACACACGATCGGTTTTCGGGCCTTTAAATCGGCGCACAATGGAGTATTCGAAACATTTTGGGTTGTCTAAGCTGTTGGAATATATGAACAACAGTAGCAGTTTTATATTTTTATTTATATGCTCGTGTAACGTTGTTATTCATTCAGTAACGTTGCATTCAAATTAAAGACTTTTGTAGTATACTCATTTTTCTTCTCGCCCGTTTCTGAAATATCGCTCGTCTACTAGGATCGTTTATACATTATGAAGATGTGTTAATTTTTTCTTCACAGACGCTTTTTAAACAGTTATTACCTGTCTGTTTAAAATTATTCAAGTCATTATAAACGACCTATTACTTGCTACGATGTTTCGTATATATTGAATTGAATAATATATTGAATGTTAAATCCTTTTAGTCTCCCCGCGATCGCTTAAGGACGAGGAATCCGACGGAAAAAATTGTACAAAACTTGGTTAACGTCCGGCAACCGCGTTTGCGTATCGCTTTCGTGGAAATGCGTAAGTTGCGGGGAAATTCGCGTTTTTCGAGGGAGCACGGTCGCACGCCACAGTGGAAATCGACTGTCCGCTCGTTAGAATTCCGAAACCGGTTCCCGGCTCGCTGAACGTTTCGGATCCGCTCGACGCTAGCGAAGGGGAAACGAGGAAAACCTCTTGAACAATTAACGAGCGAGGCAGTTACGATAAACGCGCGGCAACGAATCCTGAAAACTGCACCCGAAGCCGGGAAAACTTTTCGCGAAACGCTGCTCTTCCTTTTTTCGACGATCGACTCATAACGCAATTTGGCTGTTCAGAGTCCGAAACCAAGATCCAAAACCTAAAAAATTATGATTGCTCAAAAATTGTCACACCAATATTCAAACCACCGTTTACGTTACACAAAATTTATTTTTATACAAAATACATAAAATTCAACTAGGCTCAATTTTATATGTATTGGATTGGAAAGAAAGTTCGTAGCGTTTTCAAAGTAAGAATCGAAGATAAAATTAAGGTATTTATTCATACGTTTATTCAATAACACGAGAAGTTACCTCGAAGTACAAAAAGTAATAGAACAGAATGGAAAATATGTTATTGAATAAATCTATGAATAAATATCTGAATTTTAGCTTTCAATTTTAATTTACAAACGCTACGAACTTTCGTTCCAGCCCAATATAAAATGAAGAAAATCATTTAGAATGTAAATATTCCAAATCGCAAGAAATATCTTGGTTTTGATGTTAAAATGGCTTCGAGTTGCAAAAGATCAATCTGATTAGATTCTACAAAATCAGACGAGATTCAGTTTAAGATTAATTTTGCAAGATGGATAAAGTATTATGTGTCAGTAATGATCGACGTGTTGATTGAGAGTAGCGAATACTCGGAAATTTTGGTAATTCACCGAAGAGATGACGAATCCTGGGTCCCGAGGGAAGAGGAAAGGTTAAACGGCTGCGGGGCTCTGTTTTCCATCATCGTTTCTCGGAGGTCTAAAAGGAAAACGGTAGAAAGCGCGGTATCGCGCTTAAAAACCCCATCTCCGCGAGTGTCCGCGATTAGAAACAAACTTTCACGCGTCCAGATATTTTCTCCGCATTTCGCGAGCGCCTGGTCGTCGACCTATCACCGATTCGAAGCCGATCTTCCTTAACAAAACCGGACAAAGGCGCACAGAAATGTACGCGCGGCCTATCAATCCGCTATTGTTATCATTTTTATCAGAATTTCTTTAATACTAAACCTACCATCACCGGTCAGAATGACCGCCTCTAGATTTTTAGTTTTACGATTATTGATATAATAAAAATAATTTCATGAGAAATGATTGTATAGATATCTTTAGTGGAGCACATATTACAATAGGAGCTGCACAAAGTCAAATCAATCTTGTCATTTTTATAAGGGAACATGTACCGCAGTTACTTTTAAGGCTCGGTAGGTTTAGTGTTAAAAGCTCGACGTTTGTACAGGACGTTACCAATCTGGCGGTACAAAAGAGAAGAGAGTGAATTCAGATGGAAAAACAAGTCGAAAACGTGGAATACAATTTGCTTGTCCGAGGCTCCGTATTCGAGGAAATTCAATTTCAAGATTGGGCTAACGCGTCTGACCATGGCCTGCTTATTCTACTTCTCGTAAATACTAATGCTGATTTTCTCGAGAGCGTAGTCTGACGTAAACAAATAGTACGCTATATTTTTGGCTTACTTTTTTCTGTAGAATCATCCCCTTTCTAGAAAGAATATATTCTTTAATTTGGCAAAATGTGACCGAATGATTTCAGCCTAGAGATTCTTCGATATTGAGGAAGCTGTCTCGATGACAAACACGGTACACCCTGTATTTTCCATCTGAGTGATGAAGCTTCGGAAAAGACAGCAGGAACGTCGAAAAATGGGGACATCGAACGTGTTAAACAAGTACGTCGAATTGCAACACAATCGGAGAGAAATCAAGCATTCGTCAATGTCCAGAAACGGGAAATGCAAACGACTACAACATTCGCCAGTCAATTAGTCACTTGCTGAACTTCATTCTCCGAAACATATTTGCATTTTCTTGTGAACACGGATTTTTAATAAATCACGATAAAAGCCCGAGTCGAAGAGACATTCTTCGACTCTGCAAGATCTGAGATAGAACCTTGGCTGCTCGAGTTTCCATTGGTAGTTGAATTACGAGACAAGGTAATTCTCGGACCGTGGAATTCTTGAGAGATCGAGACTCTTTGGATCGAGGATCGGCGCCAGAAAGTGGAAATTGAATTCCCCCTATGGAAGTTTCTCGATCGAGTAAGTTAATCGGAAGATAACGATATATAGAGAGTTCTGGGGAGACGCGCGCTGAGGATTCTAGCGGAATTATGGCTTTGTCATTGGGTCGCGACGCGAGAGTTAATTACTCGGAAAGGCCGAGTGTAGTCATCCTGTTGCATCGCGTCGCGTCGCGTCGCGGCGTTCGCGAGTCATTTTGAAAATGATACGTTCGCGAAGGGTTCGTTACTTCCAATTGACCGACTGGCCCAATTTCTACCGATTTCTCTCGCTCTCAGTCAAGGTATACCGGAGACGCAACTTGCACTTCACCTGCGCTTCGCCACGCCGTGCACCGCCGATCAATCGGTGGAATTCTGGCTTCTCTTCTTTTCGTTCTACACCTGTTGCTAAGGCTACTCGATGCCGTGCCGTTTTTTCTTCGCGAATCAACCGACCGTGGATAATCGTTGTTTTCCCTAACACGATCGGTAAAAGTAAACTACTCGAATAAAGTATCCTCGCCGACGAAGTATTCTCTCGCGAGCCTCGTTCTGCCGCGATCGCGTCGGGATAACCACTTCCCAGTACGCGTCAAAGAAGACACGCGAGCCTGTCTTTCCAGAATGAGAACCGCACTTTCACAATGTTGAAACTCGGCCCGAATGCCTCGAACTTCACGCAACGATCTGCCACTTTACTCGCATGAGAGCTTCCGGATCCATATCTTCCAATTCATCCGAATTCGCAAACTCTCGGGGCCTCGGACACCGGGACCCCCAATCTCTCAGATCCTCAATTTCTGAAACCCTCGGGTAAATATTTACACTGTTGTAATTTCTCAGATCTCTACATAAAGAAATTCTCAATTCTCAGACTCTCAGACTCTAATCTTTTCATAGTTTCAGACGCTCAGACTCTAATCTTTTCATATTTTCAGACTCTCAGTCTCTAATCTTTTCATATTTTCAGACTGCCAAGCTCTAATCTTTTCATATTTTCAGACTGCCAGGCTCTAATCTTTTCATATTTTCAGACGCTCAGACTCTAATCTTTTCATATTTTCAGACTCTCAGACTCTAATCTTTTCATATTTTCAGACTGCCAAGCTCTAATCTTTTCATATTTTCAGACTGCCAGGCTCTAATCTTTTCATATTTTCAGACGCTCAGACTCTAATCTTTTCATATTTTCAGACTCTCTGACTCTGAAATTGTTCGGCCTCCAAATCCTCAAATTCTGTGAACCTCAAATCATCGTATCCCTAAATTCCCAATTTCTCTCCTTTCTTCGAGATCTATCGCAAAAATCGCAAATCAGGAGCGTACAATTTGTGCAAATTATCGTTGTCAGCAGCCATAAGTTCATTGCATTTGCGTTCTCTATCCAGAAGGTAGACTGACGTGGATTAATTGTTCCCGAGGACGAGAGCTGTTCTTTTTTCCCCGGATTGATGCGAAATGACTTCATCGGACGTCGACCGTTTCGATCGCGTTTTATTAGGCGCCGTCCCTCGCTTATCTCGATGCAACTTGCAACCTGCAACCTGACGAAGTGGCTCCGCCGTTGAAGACTAATTATGCGAGCCGAGAGTTCAGAGCCTCGCAGAACGGTTTTCGCCCACGGTAACTCTATCCCCCTTCGAGACAGTGGCGCACTTTTCTACTTATCTACTTCCGGTGGTCATTTTGCCGGAGCCATCCGAGCGAAATATTTATTACTTTCCCTTTTTTCCCAACGATCGAGCCCCAGCTTTTAATTCGATTCGAACGACGAGAGCGTCGTCGGGTTTATTATTAAACGCAGACTGATTCTGATTAGTCTGCTTGATTACGATTCTCGGCGCGCCGTTAATACGTTTCGTTGCTGTTCGGAATTGTGAGTCGACACGAGGAGACTCACGATGCAGTGGGAATCGAGACAATCATAAAACCCTCTATTGCATTCCGTTCCCAATTGGAGACTTAAATTTCAAATGTTCTATAGTAAATTAAGTAAACAATACTGAAGACTCTGAGCATTTTGGTTCCAGGTGGGAATACATACAGGAACAGTCATAAAATGCAATAAATAACATTTTATTATTTATTTCATGACCACACTCATTTTTAAGTAGACTAACAGCTATATATATTTTCTTCAACTCGTCATAAAAATTCATGCAATAGAGGGTTAACATTTGGATGACGAGGTCTGGGTCCATTTTGATCCAGCATTTCGAACACATTATTTAGTTACTCAATTCCTGGTGAATAATTTCGATTGAAGTTTATATAATTGGTTGCGACAAGAAGATCGATAGACCTAGATAAAATACTAATAGAAATATGTTTAAAAAAAGCCGCAAAGGCGGCTACAGTTTTTAACAAAGTTTCTTCAACTCTGGAAACAGAACACCAAAGAGTATTTTCTCTTTGGTAAACATTATTGGAAGATGCCTGGTGCCTACCGACAGCTGCTATAATTGAGGATCTTCGCGAGAGAATATAGCACGAATCAATCACTACTTCAGCTCGTATCCGGAACGCACCGGGCTGAAAGTGGTCCATGAACGTTCGCTGATCCTAGCTATCGAATTTCCGCGAAAATTGTGCACTGTGGAACGCGCTTCAAACTGGCAAGAAGCTCTCGCGCGCGAATTCTGTCAGTTCACGCCGCAACCATGACGAATCGATCGTTCGAACGATCTTTCACCGAACGATCAAACCCGACCCAATTACCCTCGATCCGTGAAGGGAGTTACGATTTTACGATCGCCCGAGACGTCGGTTTTACGAGAGCGGAGAGGCTCTGCTCGGCGACGAAAACTCGCGCGAGAAGAGTGTTGCGGTAAGGATCGAACAGACCGGACCGTTTCTGGATCGTTGATCTACATTTCCCGCTTGCCCCCTCGATGTTCCGTTCCCTGTCTGGCTCCATTTGTCCAGGACAATAATTCAATACCGCGAGAAAGGAGCTCCAGGAATCGAATTCTTAGACAGGACAGAGAAAGAGAAGGAAGTAGAGACAGAGAGGTTCGTTTGAAAAAAATATTGCTCCTTTGTTCGCATCGGAGGATGCGGTTAATTATTGCTAAGACAGGAAGCTCGGTCTGATTGCATTGTTCTACGGCATTCTAATGAGACGCGAATCGTGGCCTATGAAAGGGCGGTGAACTTTGCTAACGGGGATTAATTTATTAGCCTTTTGTGTTTCCATTTAGACAGAAAGATAACAGTCGGCCCGCTACGTTGCTGCATCCAGCTGAGATCTACCCTCGATCGATTCCTCGTCGATCCTCGTTTCGATATGCCAGAACACCTCAAACGGGCTCCGGTCGCGTTTCTCGCGTTTTGTTTCGGACCAGATGTAGCAAACCAGTCGTTTTTAGTCGGAAATGTTCTTTCAATGGAGTTCTTTAATTTTACGACCGCATTGAAAACTTGTATTCTTTTAACGTCCCCACTGTTGTCTACTTCGTTTCTGTCACAAATATCAGCATACCTTCTCGTCGTACGTTTTGCCATTAAAAATACTAAATATATAGCTACCTATATTTTTCATGTTAACATATGATTCACTGTTATTTTATAATTGTTGAAAGTCTACAGTCCAAGGATAAGGATTTTTTAACGGATCCTTCAACCACAATAGCAACTTTAATCGTGAACCAACAAGTCACCCCCAGTAACGTAAAAAAAGATTTACAAGCTCCCTTGTGGGATATCAATTTTCGACTGTTCCTAAAATTATTAATTGTCTAAACGTCTCAACACAATCCGCCGCAAACCGAAGGAATCGCGAGCCTTCCGACTAGATACTCGCGAGGGGTGTTTAACACTGCGATGATAGAACCTCGAGCAAGATGTACAAGCAAATGAGAGCCAAAAAATCGCTATTTCAAATCCACAATGATAACGCAAAAATCACGAGAGTCTATCGAAGGCAAACGTGGCGTGGAAGCAACGGTTTTGCAAACGGGGTCTAGCAGCGCGGCGTCGCGCAAAACTGAGAATAAAATACCTGTGAACCAAAAGGAGGATCTTATAGGAGTTCTCGTCGAGGCAGGCGGCCACCATGACTGACAGTGATCCGCAACCGTTGCTCCGGTTGCTCCAGCTGATATCACCTCTCCGCCGATCGATAAAATGAAAGCCGCGCCGTGCGCCGGCTGATCGAGCGAGAGAAAGACTCCGCGGATTCTCGGTTCGCGACTCGCGGACTCGTGTCTCGTCTCGACGGTACAAGCTTCGCGATGGAACCGTGCGGTTCTGGGCCGAATTGATGTAAATACGAGCGGCGAACGGGCGAGAGCGGCGCGATCTCTGCCCACACGCGCGACACAAACACCACCGGAGACCGGGAAAACCCGTGGGCGTCCCGGCAGCTTAGGATCTCTCAGCCGTACGCCGCGCCGTGAACGTTAGGCTACCGCATCCGGACGAGCAACCGAGCATCGCAACCGATCGATGCACTCCGCCGTGTGCACGAATTTCTCGCGTTATGTGAATCATTTCCACCGTCGCGCGAAATCGATTTTTCCTTCTTCGACGCGCCGCGCCGCGTCGCGTCGCTTTGCTTTCATTTGCTTTTCTTCGCTTTGCTGCCGATCCGAGCGCGATCGGCACACTTTTTTTCCTCTCTCCTTCCTCTTTCGCACGACACGACCGGCGACACTCCTTCCACCCTACCTTTTCCTCTCATTCTCCTGCTGTCCCTCTCTTTCTCTTTCGCTCCCCCACGCCAAAGCTTCTTGCGACCCTTTTTGCGCTGCGAATCGGTACACCAAGGATTCTGAATGTTTAGAACCCACGAAGTGGAGGAATCTTGGACGGTTGCTAAAGATTCGAAAATAAAAGGCAAGACGCCAGAGTTTAGAGATTGACGAATAAATTTCTACTTCTCTCTCTCTCTCTCTCTCTCTCTCAATCGCAATTAACAATTAAACTCCTATTTTAGCCGTTAATCGCGGTTAACGAATACATCCTTTTCAATTGTAATCGTCAATCGGATAGTTGATTAATGATTAACTGCTGAAATTTCGAAATCAAATACGGAATCGAAACTGTATGCATACTGAGAAAAATGTAAACTGAGTTTAGGTATATTGTCATTTGGTCTATGATACGATCTCTATGTGCCTACTTATTACAATTTATGGATAGAACGTGTGGCGATTAACTTCAACAATTGATTAAATCAGTCGCTGATTTCTTTTCTTAATGAACGATTGACGATTAACTTCATCAATCGATTGTATCAGTCGTCCATTCAATGATTACCTTTTTTAATCGTACACATTAATCAATCAATCTCGGTTAAAATTTTAATCGATTAATGACCAATTCTGCAAGAGGTTCCATTTTAATTAGAGATCGTGGCTTTAAACGTGTATTTACATGTATGTACTTTAGTGTGTGTCATTTTACACGGGTACACACGTGCACTATTTCACGCGTATTTAAATACAAGTGCATTAATGCAATCTCATTTTAATTTGTATAATTTTTAGAACACTGATATTAATTTATGTATCGAGGCTGGGGTTTCACAAATTCCGTGGTTGTTGGTACTACAATAAATTTAAACATCATTTTTATTAATACAATATAGACATATTTACATTTTCTGGTAACAGTCGACTTCTTGTAAAAGTTACTAACAGTTAAGAAACATTTTCGATTGCAACTATAATTATTATAAAGTGTACCTATAATTTAGTGTAGTTTGTTCATAACTGAAGGGACTTGATGAATAATTTGTTAAATACAATATACATATACATAAATATACACATCTATAAAAAGTAAGGAAAAATAGTAAAAGTAATTTTAGTAATTATTTAAGAATCAATTTACTATTTTATATAAATAGTACTGTGAATTGATTTCGTATTCAGGCTATTAAAACGGGAATATCATTTATTATTAATCTCGAATATAAATGAGCTAATTCAATAAAATTTTTGTAAAATAAGGTCTGAAAAGAAAAAAGCTTTATCTTTGTCATTGTCAAAGCTTTGTGGCTTAGCCTTGTCTCGCCTACTTTTTTGAGAGCAGCGTCGAGAGATCAGGGAACAGTGTGTTGTCTGTCCACGATGTAGCTGACTATTCCGTCCCGAAGTTTTCGCATACAGTGCTCGCGTGAAATGTTCGAAACTATCGAGTCAGATTCGAACCTACTTACAATGCGCTTGATCCCATCTCTACCCGTGAACGAGCGCTTTCTCGCTGCGGACCGACGTCTATGAGAAAAGAGAAGAAACGGAGACGAACGAGAGGGAGAAAGACAGATGAGGGGACAGAGAGAGAGAGAGAGAGGTCTCTCCTCGATATCAGGCAACGATACCCACCGACCGACCCACTGCAGATCCATAGACAGATTTAGGTGGATATTGTATCGAGTGGATCTGGGACGCTGCATGGTTACGCTTGCTCGGAGTTCCCTGACCCAGACAGACCCCTGTTCCTTCTTCTTTCGGATGAGAATCGATCCGAAAGAAGGGGTGCCGTGGCGACGGGATAGCGTAGGATCGCGAACGGGGTCAGAACACTGACTTTTTCAGTATTTATACGCTAAATCGCCGATTCTCGGGAAATTGCAACATCGTAAATTTGGATCGATTTTAAAGCTCGAAGCCCCTACAAGTCCCTTCAGTTACGAACAAATTGGCTAGGTGAAATACATGAAACCATGAAAGATTAGAAACATAATTTAATTCGAAAAAATAGTACAATCGTAGATTTGGATTGTTTTTAACACTAAAACTACATTATTATTATAAAACTACATATACATTTCACAATTATTGAACTTATGAACTTGCTGGAAATTGATTCGATCAATTTCTTTATCCAAACGCATATTGTAATAAAAATTGCACAAAACCTAAATAAATAGAGCTTTGTCATTTTTACAAGGTAAAACATAATAATCGTTTTTTTTTGAAGTTGGTTTATTTAACCCTTTGCACTCGGAACTATTTTAACTGAAAAATTAAACATTTCTTCCGATCTAGAATATTTCCATTCCCTATGATTTTTGAAATTTTATGCATATGAAATTGGTATAATACCTCATACAATATCTAAATGTCTAGTAATTGATTAGATATCGAAATATTTAATAATGTAAACAATATTTTGAATAATGGTACCGCAATTTTTAGTGGTGCCTCAGAGGGGACAACCGAGTGCAAATGGTTAAGGTCGCATCAACATTTCAGGCTATTAGCGTTACAATATATTACATTACATTATGTAGCAGTTATGTTATATTACATTACATTATATTACATTACGTAACATTAATTACATTACATTACGTAACATTAATTACGTTACATTTCGTTACATTACATTACGTTACTTCATGTTACATTGCGCGTAATTAGAGGTACATTTGTATTCTATTCCTTAGGTTTAAGTGGGTTAAAAAGCGGATGACGTCATTTATTTTATCTTCACTGTTTAGCGCTTCGTTAAGATTTCCTGGGATTAAATCTGCTGCGTACTGCCTGTAAGGATTCAATCAGAATGTGTTTAATAGTGCTCGGTAGGTTACGTGTTAAAGCTCGAAGCTATTACAAATCCCTTCAGTTACGAACAAATTGGCTAGGTGAAATACATGAAACCTTGAAAGATTAGAAAAATAATTTCATTCGAAAAAATAGTACAATCGTAGATTTGGACTGTTTTTAAAGCTCGAAGCCCCTACAAGTCCCTTCAGTTATGAACAAATCGGCTAGGTGAAATACATGGAACAGTGAAAGATTAGAAAAATCGCAATATAATTTTGTCTTTAATGCAAAAAAACTATTACGAAATAGAATGAATTTTTATTTAACTCCTGGTTCCCACAATCATAATTATCACGTCTACAGATTTCGCATTCCAAGTTGATCCTTTCGTAGATCAAATTCACGCTTTCACAGATCAAAGTCTTGTAGATGACTCCAAAGTGAAGTAATACAACGTTATTCTCCTCGGTTTTTGTAACTTTATTCGTAGTTATTTGCGCGGTCATATAAACAGCGATATATTCCTTTCGGGAAAATAACTTGGCGTGGGATATTTTTTCGTTAAAGTAACTTAAGAAAACAAATTTGTAGGTCAACTTGAGTTGCAGAAGGGTGAGAAAAGAAATTTGTAGGACAACTTGAGTTGCAGAAGGGTGAAAATGTGATTGAGTTGCAAATAAGACCAGCAAAAGGATGAATTCGTGCAAAAGCTGTGAAGCTTGCGATCGGCGACTATCGCGGAGAAGAGACCCAGAGGAGAGAAACTGATCGTGAAGCGAGCGGATAGAGAGGGAGAAAAGAAAGGGGAGAGATCGTGAAGGTAGAGGGAGAAGAGAAAGAGAAAGAGAGACGGAGATCACAGAAGAAACGGGCAAAAAGAGACGGAAAAAAGATCTCGGAACTGGTCACGCCCGGCTCGCCCAGGCCGGCAGCCAGGCCTCTCGACAATCGCGACGTTTTCAGGGCGAAAAACCGACCCGGAACCCAAGAGGCAGGCAAGCACAAGCAAGAGGCAGGAGGCAGGCAGGGTCTGGCCTGGCTGCAAACCGCTCGCCTGCACGCTTGCACACGCTGCAGAAACACAGGCTGGGGCTTTGGGCCGGCTGCAGGCCACGCGGAAGTGAACGGCGCTCTCCGCCGATTTTTCGGCCCAGAAACTGTTCTGGCGTGGGTGTCAGCCTGGATACCTCGTTCGATGCACTCCCGTGGCTAGGAGGCACGGTCACCTTCTCGCGGCCAGCACGTCAACAGGTAAACCAAGCCGTTGCAGCTGCATCGAACGATCCCGGTTCCCTTCTCGTCGATGCACGAGCCTGTCCTACGTCTGTGTCTGTGCCAGCGACTCGGATCCGCAGGAAACAGAGAGCCCAAGAGCGAAAGAGAGGACCTTGTCTTGTTGCGATCTCCTAAGTTGCGAGTAGCTATGGGATCGAGTTCAATGGGCGCTCTCGCAAATCCGACTTGTCCAACAGGCTAATAGTATTGATCAACTTTGATCGATTATCCCTTTGCGGACGATCCCATTGCAGAGCCAGATCGTTTACCAAAGTCTAAACACATTATTCTGTAGTTTTTTGGAACACTGTGGCCCATAGCTGAGAATTCTTTTCATAGGTGCTTCACCGACAACGGAGACTTTATGAACCAACTTAATAACGCACCCTTAATAACGTAATGCAATCATTTTATTTGGGATTATAGCGTGAAAGAAGATTTTTAAGCTTCCTTTTGATACAGCATAAGTATGTGTACAATTAAATGATTTTCTTTCGAAGGATCAAGTCGAATCTGGCAGGACTTCTTGGATCCATTTAGACACACAGTTACAAACGTTCTATCCAAATACTTTTCTGGTAGTCAGCCCAAAGCGTTATTTATGTCAGGTTATGTCGACAAGAACCATTGATATCGAAGAGGTAGTTACAAGATTATGTTTACAAAATGTATGTGTCAGAATTGGAATGAAAAGTGTCGGTCTTGCGACGTTTACCCGATGATTCGCAGTTCCTGTAGACCGACCCCTGACAATGGCAAGTCATAACGATACGAGAAAAAGCACGATCGAAGCACCGGGAAAACAGGTTCCCTGGTTGCGCATTTTCGCGTTGCCACGAGTGCCGATCGCGGCGCACGTGAGCAGGAAAGTGGTAAAAGCCACGGCGGAATGCGCTGCAACCTTGAATGCGGTTGAATTGCTGCATCGGCAAGGTGCGCGCACGCGTTCGTCCCGCTCTACTGCCGGGCACGATCCTACCGCAACATGATTGCCGAAAAAGCAACTTTATTAATGCTGAAATGGCCCAATGTGGACGATGGTCGATAAAAAAAATATGTGTCGGACAATTGTCTGAGAGCTTCCCGATGCTTCACGAAAATAGAAGAACAAGGTGGCGATATGAATGACCAAGTTTAAATTAAAATAAAACAGTTCTACGAAAGCTCATTACTAGACTGCGGATCTTTATGCAAAATAAAAATTGTCTGCATCGATTGCAACAAATAGAAACTGAATTGAATGTTATTTCTTCCCTTAATGATTTTAATGGAGGAGAAATCATATATTGACATCTTCAATTTTTTAAATTTTGAAACAATTTTTAATTTCATCTACTCAAATTTGCTATAAATGCATAAAGCAGTCTACTCATTACAGTAGAAGTGGAGCAGTTGGGATGAAATTTTGAGCACGCCGCCCCCTCTAATTGTTTTATTCCATGAAAAATGATACATCTAAAGTTTTACATCAATTGGACGTCGGGAAGACGTGGCACATCGAATGCAAAGGTTTGAAATAGAAATAACTGCACTCTAAATATGTAAGAGCACAACTAGAAGAATTGATACTTTCAATAAAATAGGTAAAATGTAACTATTATTAATTAGTAATAATTATTGTATTGAGAAAATTACATTGTGGTACTATTATCATAAATATTTTTGCACAAAAAAAATGTTTAGTTATAATCAAAAGTCTTCCATAAAATTTCAACTTTAACGTGAATGTGCCACGTCTTCCTCTTATCCGATTAATCCCATGCCGTATTTTGACGAGCCAGACTCGTGACGAAGGATTTTAACAATGTCTAACGAATATGGATGGTACGCGTTTCATTTTAGATGAAATAAAATTTGATTCGTTTGTAATCAATATTTAAGCGTTCAAATAAATGTAGTCATACAAAAAATATATATTTTCTTTTCCTTTCTTCGACATTTTTGTGCGTAAAGACGTTTTAATCGCTGCAACTGTAAAGTAAATGGTACGGCAAGGGGTTAACTTCATATTTCGCAAGAATTATTTTCTTACCCAATGACATAATTTTAGAGGGCGGCGTGAAAAGAATTTCGCGAAAATATTTCCGCAGGTATAGCTAAGAGGTCCACCCTATTCCCCAGTGAGTGTCGCCATCGCTGCTGCCACGGCGCTGTTCTCACCCCGATTACACCGTTGTCGGCGTTGTTCCGATTCCCGGTAAAAATCGTTGTACCAGTTCTCTGGAAAACGAGGCGCGGGACACGGTTCGGTTGTCGAATCAACCCGCTGTGTTCGCCATTCGCGTTTATCGTAATATCTCGTCGGCGAATCGGATCGGCGTACCGCGCGTGCAGGAGAAAATCGGCGTGTCACCGATCCGACTTCCAAGTGGAACACGCGGACTTTCAACAGAAGATGGAAACGGCTCGGCCGGGGAATATAGTCGATCGCTAATGACGCCTGATAGCTAGAAAGTGCTCCTTTATCGCTCGATGTTTCACGGTCGTCGCACGAGAAACGCGAAACCGAACAAAACAAACGGAAAAGAATCGGCGCGGCGACTCGGTTACCTCGATCGGTTACGTCCCCGACGGAAAAAGCGGCGGCGTTTCCCTTCCGCTTCCTCCTTGGCTTTTATCTGCACGATTGCGGTTTTATAAAATCTCTAATTAATGACGGCCTATTTGCGCTCTCTGCTGGTATGCTTTCGACCGAGTTACACCCTCCAATGCGCATATGTTCGATTGACTATTCTAATGACTAGCGGATCTTCAAAAATTGCTTGCATTCATTGCGAGACACAGGAACCAAATAGCTACTTATTTCTCTCTTACGTGGTTTTATTAACCCTCTATTGCATCCCGTTCCCAATTGAGGACTTAAATTTCAAATGTTCTATAAATTAAGTAGACAATCCTGAAGACTCTGAGCATGTTGGTTCCAAGTGGCAACATTGCGCTTATGAATAAAACCGCATATGTATAAAGTTCCCATATAGGAACAGTCATAAAATGCAATAAATAACATTTCATTATTTATTTCATGACCACACTCATTTTTAAGTAGACTAACAGCCATATATATTTTTATCAACCCGTCATAAAAATTCATGCAATAGATAGAGGGTTAAATTGTAAGAAATATGTAGCTACTTATAAATTCATTTAATCTTCCTATTGTTTGAAATTATACTCACCTAATTTTAATGGGTGAATAATATTTTATTCGGCCACTTTCTACCAAGCCAATACGATCTACAAAGGTTTTTCAAAAATTCTTCGCCCACTTGATACATTTACTGCCATGTGAGTGATATATGGGCGACATCATTCCCTTATATTTTTTTAATCTTCTATTTGTTATCAGAATTGATATTTTTATCCTTATGTAGCCAACTAAAATGTATATATTATTAAAAACCTTTTATATTTAACATATTTGCACAAATTTTCATTTCAAGATTATAAATTAATATATTAGCGAGCAAAGAATGGACACTCAGAGAAATTTTGTAATATTTTTAGGGGAACATTAACTAATTGTTGAAAGAAGTGCAGTAAATGGGTACCCCGTTGATTACACAAGGATTTATTTAGCAAATGGTGTTAATAAAATGTCAAATTCTTTGTCAAAGCTTACGGGAATTCGACATTTTATTAGTTTATTGTTCAAGGAAAATTCAAGTAAAATGTCTGTATACGAATATTGTTAGAACGAATATTTTTGCATTAGATTAGACCTGCGCGAAACTGACCTAAAATCGAAACAAATGATCTCACATGGGTCGTGCGTTAGGATGGAAGGAGCGATGTCTCGAATTAACCAGTTCTACCAATCTTTGCAAAATTTCCATTAACGCGACGCCGAGGGAGCAACAATGTGCTCACCGACGATACAAGCTTACCTCTCTCAATATTTATAAATCTATAAATCCAATTAATTCTCTTGCCACGCCTCTACCATAGCAGCAGGTGTTCATCGTGAGACGATGAAAAGAAACGACCAAAAAAAAATGAAAGGAAAGGCTTTAAAGTTACTTTGCACCGGCGTAAATTAAAAGCAGCGACGGTTTAACCGGCAACATACTCCGGGTAAAAAGGAAACCGGCGAAAGAAATCCGCTTTTCCACTTTGTTAGCAGATCACGGAGCCCGATAAGACAGCCACCGATACTCGAACCGTAATTGGCCCTATTATACGGCCAATAGTATACCTCTCAGCGGTTTTAATTGATGGTAATGGCGCATCGGGGGTAATGGCACGCCGCGTAACGTGCCATTACTCTGTAATAACAACGGGCCGCGATAGTTCCGTTTTCTATAGTGACATTCAGGCCGATGCACGCGCGCACCTCCCCTCGTTCGCCTTATCTCCGGCTGTTATCTAACCGAGGAACTGAGCAAAAAACCACCGTGTGAAAGAAGGAGAGAGAGAGCGAAAGAGAGAGAGAGAGAGAGAACGGGGTGAAACTCAACCGACGGGATGGCCGATCGAAAAAGACGAGTCGGGATTCAATAAAGCGATCCACTACCGGTCGCCGATTAAACGACGCCGATCATTTCTCGCGCGACGCGTTTCTAAACAACCTCGATGACAGACGGACGCGATACGCACAGCTTTTCACGCAACTTTCCAAAAACAACTTCTTTTAAATGAACATTTTCGAAGCTATAATACCATTCGTTTATAGTGTCGCAAATTGCATCAGTTTCATAGCTACAGAATGAAAAAAATATTCTAGGTCGGAAAAATGCACGTCTCGTTGCACGTGTTGCAAATCGGTACATGCCACAAATGCATAAAGATCCACGGTCGAGATATCACAAACAGTAACTATACTCGGGTTTTGTTTTCCCAAAGAAATTGCTTTGATTTGATCTAGTTAGTCGCCGAGTGGGTGAGAATGTGTCTCTAAAATGGTGAAGTTAGTGTTACAACGGTTTTCGGATCGTAGATCCGCTTGATCCCGGTTGATCCTTGCGGAGGCTCTCGCGAGAGCTTTTCCCCCGTGAAATTAGAAAGTCGCCGAGTAGTCCGAGAGAGGATGGATGCCGGTTCGTTCCCCGATATTAGAACCAGCAATTACCGTTGATCCGCGATCGGGCCGCGAGATTCACGATCGGTATCTTGGCTGGGCCGCGCATAAATTCTCCTATCCCGGATAGGCCAGTCCGAGATTTCTCGTTTCCACGCTGCACTCCGCAGAAAAGTAGCTGTCGCGTTCACTCGCTTGCACCGTGTCTCGGCGTCGTTTTGTATCGCGGGTATTTACACGCCGGTGCATTCTGCGTCCGTTTCCGAACAACGTGTGCTGTCTCCTGTCGTGTGCTCGTCGACACTCCCACCAGCAACCTAGTTCCCGTCGATATATTTATAACGATCCTCGAGGCGAGACATCGCGGCGCACACTGGCTCGAAATCGTCACTGAAATAGTCCCTGCTAGGACCAGTGCCCGAAACGGCGACCTTGAACATCGGCACATCATTATTAGAGACATCTTCATGCAAGAAAAAAATTGACCAAGTCGATTGTTAGAAACAGAAGTTCCATGAAAATGCATTTAATCCTTTTTTAACACTTTATCCGCCGGAAGCCTATTAACAGGCTTCTCAAAAATTGTGCTGTACCAACAGGAAACTTAAAGATCTTCTTTTACACAATAATCCCAAACAAAATGATGTATTAGATTACGTTGTTAAAGATGAGTTTTGTTGGCTCGCGATCGAGGTAGCTGTTACTGTTGAAGGATCTATTAAAAAATCCTTAGCTACGGGCCACTTTCAAAAAATATAAATCGAATTAATTCTTGTAAGTCGGAAATAATGAATTGACTACGGATTTTTAGGTAGAATATATACAGAAGTATACTGTCTGGAATAGCTAAAGTAATTTTGTAAATTGTATTTGTTTCTGTCTCTCCGTGTTTACAAACTGAAATGGGAGACATCTAAATTTTCTGGACGAAAATAAATCCTAACCTAACCCAGACCTAACTTAAACCAAATATTTATTTAGAAATAATAATAAAAAATAATTAATATTAATTTAGAAATATCGGGTAAACAAAGACCGAGCGACGGTAACACGTACACGAAAAGATTGCTTAGAATTATGAATTCTACAACATATTTGAGTTTCAAAAAAATCGGTGAGGTGTACCTTCTTATCAAAAATTATGGGTGCCACATATACCGATTGATTTCTTCTCGTAAAACGCAATTGGGCATTCTCAGAAAAGATTGCGACTGCGGTTCTTACGAATTTCGTAATGACGAACCACCTGCGACCCTTTCGAACCATCGAGCAACCCTTTGGACCCTGACCTTCTCCAACCGTAGGCCTGAAAACGAGCCCAGCCAGGGTAGAGGAGTTCGACAAACGTAGGGCTCGCCCTTCTGCACGCCCCTCGATCAATCCCATCAGCACGACAAACAGCGACCCCCTTGCCGCCCATACAGCAAATACCTCGGCCCTTCGTCCTCCCAAGCGCCGGATACCTCGAGAATCTGATGACGAAACTGATCCCCGTCGCTCGTCGAGTTCTCAAACGAGGGTAAACAACCCCTGTCGATGGGCGAAAATTTCCTCCCTTTTAACCTCTTCAAGTATACCGGCGCGTAGTGCATTTCATTTTAGTCTCATGCGACAGTTAACGCTAGGACTACCGAGCCCAAAACACGATGCATGATAATACACATTTATAACAATAGTGCCTAAACGAAGACAACATCAGGAACGTCCTCCTTTTCCTTAAATCCATTGATTGTTGTATAACTAGACTGCGGATCTTTATGCATTTATAGGAAAATTGAGAAGATGAAATTCTAAAGTGTTGAAAGATTTTAAAAATTGATGTCAATATATGATTTCTTCTCTATTAAAATCATTAAGGGAAGAAATAACGTTCAATTTAGCTTCTATTTCTTGCAATCGATGCAGACAATTTTTATTTTGCATAAAGATCCGTAGACTTTATAGTTATAACTTTATGTTGTTCTTTCTTATCCTAATGTCAATGTTAACTGTATACAAATTCTTCTTTATCGATCGTAAATTACTGAATAATCTTTTTAATGATTTCGGCGCATAGGTTCGATCTAATTTTGACTAACAAGCAATTTTGCAAATTTTTAAATTATTCTCAACGTTTCGATCCGGATATGGATCCTTTTCAAGAGAAATTGCGTCAGCAAAAAATCGTATATTTTAATGTATTGGCTATTATAATAGCTATTATAACATAATATATTATAACGTCTGTAAAAAATCGTATATTTTAATGTATTGGCTATTATAATAACTATTATAACATACATTAAAATATACGATTTTTTTACAAACGCAATTTCTCTTGAAAAGGATCCATATCCGGATCGAAACGTTGAGAATAATTTAAAAATTTGCAAAATTGCTTGTTAGTCAAAATTAGATCGAACCTATGCGCCGAAATCATTGAAAAGTTAACTGTATAGACTTCTTACAAATTACATGTTATAACCAAGTATAAACCATGTGATCACTAATGCCAATGATGCTAATGCTAATGACCTCGCTGTTAATGCGACCGCGTTAAAATAAACTGTAAATAAATAAATAAATAAATACACAAAACAGTGAAAACCTCGGACAAGTGCCGCTACGTTATTTTCATTGGGAAAAATTTTAAAGAGAAGAACTACATTTTTACTTATACATTTACTTATACATTTTTTATTATAATTGTTATTTCGGATAAAGATCCACAATAACAAATAGATTTTGCGTGAGCCACGGTTAACGAACTCTCGATAATTCTGGATCTTTGGGAACGAAAGACACGCGTGCGTCTAACGATCTATCCGGAGCGTGTTCCCTGACGTCGAACACGTGTCGTACGTGTGCAACGGCGCACACAGGTGTAGAGCGGGATGCATTTTTCCGCGACGTGCAGCGTGATGCCGCATCACGTGTCTAGAATGTTACTTTCACTCCGCGCTGCGTGCACCGAAGAAGAGGGGAGGGGGGAGGGGGGAGGCTGGGATCGTTTCAGCCGCAATCCGTTTTGCAACCGCGCGTTATAAATCCCTAGATCCGTAGATCTGCCGGCACCTCGATCGACAGCTTCTAACGGCCGATTTCGTCTTACACGCTTGTTCTCAATTTTTTCCTCTCGATAAATGTATTCTCTACTAATCAACACAGTGGCCCATTCCAATTTACTATAACTCCTCTAGGAATTTCGTATGACCTCGTCTGTTTTCAATTATATGGAAAAATTGTTTCGATGGTAAAGGATTTTCTTCCACATTATTTCACACAAGATTTCAAGATCTCATCCATATTTTATTGAAACGAAACACCATTTTGTTGTCCAAGAAATTTCGTTTCGGACCCCTGTGATTGTCAAATAGTGCGAGCCCTATCTCCGTTGCGCTAGGGCTCACGTATAGTGACCCGAGGAGTCGCGTTGCACCAAGATTACGAGTGCATTGACCCCAGCCGGGTCTCGTCACCCTCTCGTCGGCGTTCCGCCACTTTTCTCCAGCCGCGAATCTCCTCCCCGCTCGTTTTCCGCCTCCTTTTCCTCCGTTCCCAGCGTTTCAGACTCCGACGCCCTTCGTCTCATTCACCTCGGTCCTCTCCCTCCTCTTTTTCCTCTCCTTCCCCTCTCCCGATCTCTCTCTCCTCCCTGGTTTCCACCTCCGCCAGCGCAACCCCTCATCAGACTCGCGGCGGCCATTTAAGTGTACCGAGTGCAACGAGCGCACACCGCCAACGGCAATCGGCACTGAGACTCGAGAGGACGCTCCATCTTCAGGATGCAATTGCTGGGAACGCTGAGACCTATCGCAACATCGGCGGGGGTGGTTACACTCGATTTTTACGGCGCGATCCCGCTCGAATCAATTCCTACGCGACGTCGCACAGTGGCCCGGACGGCTGATCTATTGGGTTAGGTTGAAGGTTAGGAAAGAAAGTTCGTAGCGTTTTCAAATTAAGAATCGAAGATAAAATTAAGCTATTTATTCATATGTTTATCGTCAACGCGCGCGTGACCATTGCCTCGTTGCAAAAACCGGTTCTCGTACACCTAAGTCTAGTTTTAAGTTGGTCCCTAAGTTAGCTTTAAGTTATACCTACTGTTAAATTAGGTATTTAGGATTTATCCAACAATAAGTTTCCCGCTGCGCCGCTATCCCTTATACCTGGGTTCTCCTACTCTTCGACCATCAATAAAACAAACGGTCTTGTCGAAGGTAGATGTTGAACACGTTTTCTAGAATTAGGCAGTTCAACTGAAGCTCTTGAGCGAGAAGCTTCTTCTGTATACTTACCCGTTTGAATAAACTCTTTATATCAAGTTGTTATAATCCTGTACTACGAATCCTTGGCATTATTTTATTGTTATAACCTTAACACTAGGTTTACGGAGCTCTAGAAATGACTATTTCACATTATTGTATAAACATAACAAGAATGTGTCTATCCAAATTTTTGGCCATTTCTCCAATAATGTATTCCAAAAGAAATAAATTTGGTAAATAATTCCTCAGGGAAACATCTTTACAATCTCAATAATCGCACATTAAGAATATTAGAAGCCGTCATTTTGACGGGTCCCGTAAACCTAGTGTTAAAGAAAATCAACATCTAGCAAAGACAGGCACCGGGGTTTTTCATAAAAACTTTTTCCCCATTCGCCTTCCTTACAGACCGTTAAGCATTATCTACTTATTATAATAACTAGTTATAAGTTCCACATTCTTCCTTCGTCCGAAGAATATATATTTAACCCTTTGCACTCGGAGCTATTTTAACTGGAATATTAAACATTTCTTCCGATCTGGAATATTTCCATTCCCTATGATTTTTGAAATTTTATGGATACGAAATTGGTATAATATCTCATACAATACCTAAATGTTTAGTAATTGATTAGATACCGATATATTTAATAATGTAAACAATATTTTGAATAATGGTACAGCAATTTTTAGTGGTGCCTCAGAGGGGACAACCGAGTGCAAAGGGTTAAGAGCATTTAGATAATCATACATATATTGAATGGTATTTTTTTATTTTCAAATATCATTACTTTACTTTTTTTATTCATATGCTTATTCAATAACTCGAGAAGTTATCCCGAAAATGGCAGAAAGTAATAGAACAGAATGGAAAATATGTTATTGAATAAATCTATGAATAAATATCTGAATTTTAGCTTTCAATTTTCATTTACAATTTTCATTCAATAGCATTTCATAGCAGTTCATGAAGCTTTTAGCACTATTTGGAAGTTTAAGTGTATAACAATGTAGATCGTTGGATTCGTTTTGACATCATCTACAATATTGTGAAGTCAAATATACATTGATCTTTAAAAATAAAGATGACCTTGACTTCTTATAGAATAAACATTTTTTGTATTGAAATGTGTAAACCGCTAAATGTCGATTAACTTTGCTTTAAAACATTTCTTTGTCTCATTGTCAGAACTGCCTAAAAAATCATGTTCAGTTTTGAAATAAAAAATAATCTATAATGGTATTCATAAAATGTTGATTTTCAAATGCTTGTACAATTTTTAATAAATCTCACTAAATTAATCGTTTTTTAAGGTGACGGACATTTAATCCACTGAAGTATATCTGTGACATTTTAAAAAATAATAATTCCTGAAAAAGGACGAAGGTGGAAATGATTCTTGCGGCGTCATACAAGGAAAAGTAAACTGAATTATATTCAGTATATTCCAATTTGAAAAAATACGGAACTATCTGGAACTCAAAAGATATTCCATGTCAAAGGGAAATTAATCCATTAGGAATTACTTAATTACGTAATTCTAAATTTGAGGTATGCATTTTCAAGGTAAAAGAATGCTTTTCATAAAAAAAATTGTTTTAGAAATATTAAATAGATTCGGCAAGGTCCACAAAAGAAAATTAGTAATTATTTCGATCGAAAATCATATTCACAGATAATGTTAATTTTGAAATGCTTGTTCTAATCATAATTGTTATTAAGTTTCATTAATATCGACTTTTTCGGCGTTGCTAAAAATTTATCACAAAAATATAACGGATGCTAGAATCATTGGGATACTCGAAATAAACAGATCATTTCTTAATTAGAAATATCTATTTATATTTCTATAATCTCCTCACTGAATAAATATACATTGAAACTGAAAAGCAACTGAAAAGCATCGGAAACATCGTTTACTTCACATTTGCCATGTTGGGGGGCCTGGAAAGGCGGTGATTAACGATTTTACACTTAACATGGAATAAGTACGAGCGAAAATTGGAAGCAGGCGGTCTCGCCGGCCCAAGACTCAAGGGTTAAATCGATCAGATTTGAAAGGCGAGAGCCACGGGTAGAGCTCTAGGATTGCCGGCGAGCTATTTCTGGCTGTTGAACTCGCGGAGAACCGAGAGGTTCAATATCAATGGGCAATTCCCCGGCGCAATCCCGGTGCATCGGAGTTCGGCGAACTCCGCCGATGAGTCTGCAGTCTGCAGCTTGCAGAACCGGGGTTGCACGCGCGCGGTCTAAGCTGGTCGCCGGCGATTAGTAGCGTGTCGTACCGAGAGGTTTCCTCGTAACGATGTCAAGGCCGTGACCTAATGCGAGGTCGTTGCCCCTCGTCGCGTCTTTCTCTCCCTCCTTTACCCCCTTCCCGCCCCTTTACCCCCACCAGGGATAGCTTTTTTCTCTCTTCCTCTCTCTCTCTCTCTCTCTCGCTCTCTCTCTTCCTCCTCGCGCCTAACCGACAGCATAATCGCGAAGTTCGCCGTGAGAAACTTCTCTTCCAGTTTGGCCGACGCTATGGAAAATCTTCTATCATTCGCGGTGCGAAAAAAACTGGTTTCTCAATAACACCAATTGATGTTTCCCTACTAATTTTGTTTAAATCATGCTGCACAATTCAGAGGACTTCATTCACTGAAAACCTGGAAAATTCAACCACCTTCTGCACGTTTCCAGAGGTACGACTCGTTTTTATCCTTCAATCGGATTCACGCTGATATATCATGTCTGTGTTCTAAATCGCTTATGGAACAGGATTCTTCGAGTTCGGCCTCAATATCGAGAGCAAGGGTCTTGGTCCCTCCTGCACGATAATGCACCAGTGCACAAATCCAAGATTGTACGCGATTTTTTCGCCAGAAAAGGTATCACAGTGCTCGAACACCCCCCGTATTCACTTGATTTAGCTTCGTGTGATTTTTGGCTATTCCCAAAAGTAAAATCGGCAATGAGAGGAAACCGTCACGACAATATTCAGGACAACGAGCTTCGACCGCGGTTTTACAGGCGATTCTGAAAAAGGATCATAATAATTGCGTCCAAAATTTTTTAAATCGCTTCCGGCGTTGGTTACTTAACTTGGTTACCATATTGATTCGGAAGGAGAATACTTTGAATAAGAAAATTTAAAAGCATCAAATAATTGTATTCTCACTTCTTTTCGGTACTAGTCGCACCAGAGAAACCGCGTTGTGAGAGTACCGCGTTGTAAGAGGGTTTACTGTATTGTCTTCTCCAGATGGAGGCACCGTTTCCGGCGATTCGATCGACAAAACCGATCCCCGCATCCTCTCGCTCGGGGCGTGAATGGACGATCCCGCGATTCACATTAAGGTCTCGTAGAAGTCTCCCTCGATAAATATGCGACACGCATGATCCCCGAGGAATCGTAGGAAGTTCTCTCTCCGTCCGCGTCGGTTTGTTTCGCCGCGCCGCGGCGGTTGCATTCCGGCGGGCATCGGCCGATTAGGATCGGTGTCGGTGACCCGACGCCGCGGCCAGTCGCGATCGAACGCCACCATAATTAAGTCGCATCGGAATCGGACACCGTGCGCCGCTAATCTGCATGATAAAAGCTGCTGGCCGTCATTGAACACCGATAATCATCGGCCGACCGACGCCTATTATGTTCGCGAGTCCGCGGCGATCCTTATCGATCGTTGTCGCCGGACTAATTGAATGAGCTGGGAGGAATAGATTTTCTAGAGCGCGTAGATCCTTCCCCCGTCGACGATCGCCACCTGATCGCCTACGGTGTTACATTCGATCCATCTCTGTCCAACCATTATTCAACTTTTCATTATTCAACAACGAAGAATTATCTTTTACAGGCCGAAAGGTGAACATTTAACCTTCGCAAGGTAATGTGGGGTCCTCAGCTTCAGATTTTTGAAAAGAATTTTTGAATTACGAATATGTTTGTTTACTTTTTATCCTGTGTTATTCTTGATCCGAAATTGATTAAAAACGAGGCTATTTATGAAATTCATTTGTCGGGGTCTAAGAGACCCCACCTTATCATTTATGTGTTATTAGACCTTACCTTGCGAGGGTTAACAGGGCGACAGACGAAGACAGTGACTGAGCTTGGATGTTTCGTTCGAAAGACCAACAAAAATCAATCTGTGCATATGACGAAGTACGTATACAGTTTTGCGGTTCAGAGCATCTATTCATCTTGACATTGTTCTTGAGTGGGCTGAGAGTTCATGGCCCCTGTAAATTTCTATAATTGTAAATGTGTGAACTCCTGTATGATTTCCGCGTCCTGCGATTAATGAACACAACTTTTACATTGCATTAAGATTCTTGGTCTAACGATGCCATACAAACGGCCATAAGATTTGAGAATTGTTCAGTTTAATTCTTTGGTCGCCCGTGTATATCTGAAGAAATAAATGCAACGCGATGAGTCTGACCGCTGTCAGCAGCCTCTAACAATTCTAGATCCCGAAGATAGAGGATCAAAGATGCGAGGGAACAACGATAATAATCTGATCGGTCCAGGGAGCGGGCAGGATCGGTTTTCGACAGGCGAGATCGATAATCCTGAATTCTTCCGCTATGATGCCTTTCCACGAGGCTGTGTCATTGCACCAGCGTGCAGGAGTAACGGGTTGCATACAGAGTAGAGGATGAAGGGGCTAGGCACCCTCATGCACGCATGCACAATGCTCGAGGAGGGTGCAACAACCTCCTCCACCTTGGAACTAGGAAGAGGAGAAACGGGCAGAATGAGAGGAGAGGGCAGTGGCCAGAGAGAAAAAGGGAGAGATTGAGAGAAAAGGGGAGAAAGAGAGAGAAGGACAGAGGGAGAGAGAATAAGTCTACAGTCGCGTTTTCAAGCATGCGTCCGTCTGCGAGCAGGAAACACGAGGGAATGAAATATCACGGACAGATGAATTGTTTTTTCCTTTTTCCCCTCCTCCTTTCTTTTGCCCGACAATGAGGAGGCATTAACGTCTGAGGAAGGCGTAGACGAGCGTCTGCGAGCTCCTCTCGCGGTATCTGTGCAACACACCGGGTGGCAACGAAGTACCTGCCTCTCGAGACCATCCAGAACAGGTGGCACGACTCCAGCTCGATCCCGCTTTATTCTCGAACCTCTCCGTATCGATCGTCTCTCCGGGCGCTTCGGGATTCGTACGTGTTCTTATCACCCTCTAAAGTTGATTCTACAGAATTCCTGAACAGATTGATTCTTGGAGTACAATCTAGTTCACATGTGCAGCGCCAAACTGTCTCCTCCGAGACACTATCAAAAGTTACTACGCTACATCCAATGCAATATTATTTAACAAGAAGAGCTTCGTTGATTTTAGCACGATCGGAACGCGTCGTTCCGAAGGTGCGAAGAAACGCTCCAAAGAATCCGCAAAGTCGTCGAGCGTTGCGCTTCGCGCATTGTCGCGTCCTTCCCCGTTAATTCCGGCGGAAGGGAAAGCTATCGTCGTCGGGGCGGAATGGGAACATTTACCTTATCGTTGTAATAATAATATATATACCAGCGGTCCTTCTCTCTGTTTCTCTCACTCTCTCCCTCTCTTTTTCTCTGTTACAGACTCGCTTTTATTATTCGGTTTGGAGCGGTGGCGCGTTCTCGTTCGCTTAGAAAAGTTCGCGTATATAGCCTGGCCGGGCGGGCTCGGTGCAGCCGCGAGCAAGAATATAAAGCGTTTTATGGGTCTGTCTGGCGTACGAGCTGACTCGTGTTAAGGCCTTTAGCCCCCGGAGAGTCCTCGAACCTCTGTTCGCCGGCAGGACTCCAGCTCCGGGGTCCTTGCGCCCATCTAGCTCTCCTCGCCGCGATTCAGAGCAAAACGCGACCTCTCTTTCCCTCCCTTTTTCTTTCTCTCTCTTTCTCTTTCTGGGCTTATACTCTCCTAGCCGGCCGTTCGCCTTACTCCCCATCATCTCCTCTCCTCACCTCGCCCCCTCTCTCGACGAACCTCTCTCGGTTCTTCGCGGCTGTCCATAAACCCGAGGAAGTCGCTATAAATCAGACCGTTTGTCGAGGAATGAATCGCTTTCGCGGTTCGTTAGAAAATTACCGCGCGCTCCTTGGGAGCGGAGAGAGGATGCTCCGCAAGATGACAAACGAACCGGAAGCGACGCTCGGATTCCGAGGGACCCGGTCAACGAGCTTCGGGAACCCTGACGGATCTCGTCTCTACTCTACCAAGCTTCCTTGGCTTTTCCGCCCGGCCCGTCGCGTGGCTGATACTCTCGACCAACGAGCTTCGAACATCAGCTTCGAGGGTTCTTCGACATCGAATTTGACGGAATTCCTGCGTCGATTAGTCCCTGGATTGACGAAGAGATCGGTGGATCACTTCGAACAATGTTTTGGATAAAGCACCGGTAGCTTCTTTACGTTTGTTGTTGTAAATTTTGCTCTCCTTACCCTTCAACTTCATAGTATTCGCTGGTGACCAACGATCTTGTACTCGGATATCTATCGCTTTCTTTGAGTCTTCCACGGATTAGTTGAATTGACACGATAATGAAGAATACATGGTAATTATACAGAAAAGGGTACATCTCGCAGATTTTAATGAAACTCAGATATGTTGTAGAATTCATAATTCTAAGCAACTTTCTTCTGTACGCGTTACCGTCGCTCGGTCTTTGTTTTCGAGTTATATTTATAAAAATTGTTTTCGTACTCTTTGGTTTGAGTTCATGGAAGGATGCCTTTATATGTTTCACGTTTCAGTTTACACACACGAAGAGACAAGAAAAAATAACTTACAATTACCTTAGATATTCCAGACTGTATACCTCAGTAAATGAGACAAACCTCTGTACTGTCCATTTAGCAAGAAGAGTATATGCTACACAATTAAATTATATATGAATTTCTAAATATACGCAAAATAATTACGAACTAATCGATTTCCTAATTGGTCGAAAAGTTCATGGCAATTACCATATTCAAACCTAACGCAGACCGTTCTACTAGCAGCTGCAGTTTTGGTAGAATATCTCAGAAACAAAAGCCGGCCGTCAAAATCGGTGAGGTGCGCCCTTTTCTGTACAATTACCGAATACATATTAAAGATGCATATTAATTCAAGAACGATGCGATATATACCTCTAAATAGATTCTCCTGATTACGGCTTGCGATCTGCTTACCTGCAAACAGAAAAGAGACACTGAATTAACACTCTGAATCGACAGGATAGCTTCAAGAGGAATATGCACAGCTATACATAGATTACAGACAAACAACTTCATGATTCATATAAGAGTCAGGAGATAGTCAACGCGTCAACGAAGTTGGCTCTCCTCGTTCCTCGGAAAAATCCTTTTTCCCATCTTCCCTAGTAGCATTTATGGTTGGCCAATAGTTGAGAGTTGGTTGGGATATGGTTGGCGGTTTTGTCTATAAATCCCCAACATAGCCGTGAAAATATATTGTTTATATATATATATAAAAATATATATGAAAATCGGATAAGAATATATGAGATTTTCTACATTATTTTCCTGTGTACAATCCACTCCTGGAATTTGGTCCGTTCCTCTCGACTCACTCTGAATATACATATTATTTATAATATACTGTAAAAATAACCGTAAAAGGAAAGATCAGAATAATATGTTAGCTGGCCCAGTGGGCCGTTCGTATTATAATGATGTTGGTCCTTCCTCGGCCCACTTGAATAAAAAGGCTCGGCCACTGGAATAAATTTCTAACGGTTTGCCAACCATAAATGCTACTAGAGTTAGTCTATAGCTCACGTACAATAACTATTTTGATTCCCATTTCGACCCTTCAGGGACGATTGTTAGTTTGCTTTTCTATGATCGATGTTATATGATGTTACCGAGATATAACAATAATTTCTTGACCAGACTTTTTGATAATACATGGGAACACATTGCGCCCAGAACCTCTGATTCACTCTATCGGATCCCTCTCGGTTGGTTCCCCTCTTTCTCTCCCGGTGCTCTCTCAGTTCTCGACGGAAACCGCGTTAATGCCCCCGATTTCCCAATCCCTTCCGGCCAACCCCGTTCGGCGCGTAGCAAACCGCAGCGAGAAGCAGAAGCAAAGGCTATCGAGAGGCATAGCCGGTGACTCATTGCCGGTTATCACGAAACCGGCGCGCCGAGCCGAGCCGAGCCAGCCAATCATCCATCGGCCGGGTTCAATGCACTTTCCGTTGTTTTCGCGAGCCGGTAAACAGCCGCGAGCCGCCGCCGAGCTAGCGTTTCGTTTCGATCCGATTCCTTTCTCCTTAGTTCCTTGGGAAAACAACCGATGCCTTGATCGATACCGACTGCTGCTCCCTTTCCTAACGCTGTTTCTTTCCTCCGTTTTCCGTCCACGCTTATTCGTCCCACGATCTGTACATTTATCCGACAAAAATCGGCTACGTCCAGTGGTAAAACAGCAATAAAATTGCATTTTATTCAGATTTAAGTAGTTGATCTGGGATTGAAATTTTCGTTCATTCCTATTTGCCTCTTTTGCGTACCCTTCAGTTAGAGTCCAATATTGAAATCATGAAATTTTTATTTTATCAGGAAATCTATGAGATTTATCACAACGTAATGCACATTGCAATGAATAACGAGAACATTAATAACATTGTCAGAGGAGAAGGAAAAAAAGAGTATTCATGAAACGTCTATAGAAAAATTTGTTCCATGAAGAAAATTGACAACGTACATAATTTATACTGTTCGAAATCCTCATCACCAGCCTGACTCTTTATTATACTCGAAGGGATTAACGAAAGTTTGTTTTATACGCTAGAAAATTATCAGAAAAATTCTTCCCTCTAGAATACATCAACAAACTCGACATCGTCGCTACGTTTCCGGCGCAACGAACTTTGCCATTGTCTGCATAATTCCACGAAACGAGCCGTTTTATTTTAATTCGACGCTAAAACGTGTCGCGGTTTTTCGGCATTTTTGCCGTTTCAATTGGAAGGGGAAACTGCGCGCGGTTAGGGTTGGTATCGCGATGGGTCGGATGCCGGTGTGCAATTACGGGTGAAAAGGAAACGTTTGAACGGCCCCGGGGGCGAGCATACAACGCCACGTACCCCGATTGTTCGCATAACAGTTCTCTTTGGATTCGTAAAGTCTCGTGAATGGCGCACACGTGCTCCCGTGCCGCGGATAGAAATTCTTTCGCCTGGACTCGCGTGATCGCAACAACGCGTGCGACCGAAACTTACGTAACCGGCTCGCAACACCGAAATTCCAACGATCGCGTACCTTGTGCAACCATAAATCCCGGCGCGAGAGGCTCGAGCACTCGCGTGACCGCACCCTTCGCCGATTATCAGCCGTACAAATGTAACGATTGCCGGCCGCCACGACCAAATTAATTCGCGCGACCACGGCTTGGTCGTTTTCACGACTTTTACTCCACGAGACCCCGCCCCTCCTCTCTCTCTCTCTCTCTTTCTCCCTCTTTCTTCCGTTCTTGGCGACCAGTAATCCTTATCTCTCCGATATTTCGTATCACGACTCGCAATGGTTCCAAAAAGACCTGTTTCGATCTAAGAGTACATAGCAGTTCTCCGAGTTCACTGCTTTAGAAATTCAAGGCTCTGAGAATTCTTCTCGAAACTTCACTCGAAAAAGTCAGGGCTCTGAAAAGTCGGAGCTTTGAGAGGTCACAGATTTGAGGGTACAAAACGTTGACAATTCGTGGCCCTGAGATTTTCGGCTTCGAAAATTCCTGGCTCTGAAAATTTGGGTTTTAAGAGTTCAGTGATTTGATCATTCAAGACTCTAAAATTCAGAGCTATGTGAATTCAAGGCGATAAACCTTCGAAGCTCCGACAATTCAGAGTTTTGAGATTTCGGAACTATAAAAATTTATAGACCTGTGAATTCGATCCTTAATATAATACTATACCTACTGAATAGGAATGGGATCAAGTTCAATATGTACTCACGAATCCGAGTCAAGTTCAATAATCAAGTTTCATTTCATGGATTTCGATTACTACTTAAAAGCAATAAAAGTTTCAATGATTATACTTGAGAAGTATTCATTGTATACAAGTAGTTATCAAACCTCGGAGTGAATACTTACAAGTTTCGAAAATATACTTATAAGTACTTCGATGTTGAAAGTAATCGAAACTTTCACAAGTAGTACTCGAATCTTGGAAATCAGAATTGCATAGTAGGTTCCGATACGATATTCATAAAAGTTTCGAATCTGTTCGACCAAGATTCGAATATACTTGCAAGTATTATTTCCGTTTACCAAAGTACTTGTAAAAGGTTCGAAACTGTCTGGCATAGGTTCGAGTATACTTAGGACTACTATTTCCGTTTTTCGAAGTACTTATAGAGAGTTCGAATTCAATCAATCAAAGTTCGAACCTGTTTGCGAGGTACTTGATCCCATCCCTACTACCGAGCCTCAAACGTAACTGGTACATGTTCCCTAATAAAAATGACAAGATTGATTTTATTCAGACTTTGTGCGGCTTCTATTGTAATACACGTTCCAATAAAAATATCTACACCATCATTTCTCATGAAACCATTTTTACCATATCAATAATTGTAAAATAAAAAATCTGGAACCTGTCATTTTGACCGGTGGCGGTAGGTTTAGTGTTAAAAATCCTGGATCTAAAAATTCACAGGCTGAAGGTTGCAATCATCAGTTCTTGGAAGACTTTCAGTTTTTATTTATTTATTTTATATAAACGGACCGAAGCCCTCTTGCAATAAATGTTTACACAATATAGAAAAGATTTTACGTAAAATAACAAAGAAGGGACATGCACAAAAATTCATGGTACAAAACTTGTTCTATTATCCGATAATTCTACGTAATTTTCTTTTAGAAGAGTGAAAAGACCCACTAAAAAAATCAATACGATTATAGAGAGTGCTAGAGTCTGCGATAATGCGATTTATTGGATTAATTAATCCATATGTAGATCTCGATTTAAGTGTTTGAAATCCTGCTCTAGATCTCGATAACACGTTCAGGTACGTAGAAATTGATTTGCATAAGGAGAGAGGGACAATCAATATGATTATTAATTAAATTAAAAATAAAGCTATGGTCGGATACTCTTCCTCGAGCAGACAATGTTTCCAGGTTGACCGTGTTTAATATCGTGGATCATATCAGCTGTGGAACGCCGCCGGTACACAATACAAAAACTGAATTCAGAGATTTAAGATTTTGGAACTTTGAAAATTTGTGGACCCGTGAATTCGCACCTTTAAAATCCTGGACCCGAGAATTCACAGGTTAAAGGTTGCAATCATTAGCTTTTGGAAGACTTTCAGATGTAGCAAAACATGTTGCCGGGTATCTGTACAATGCCGCCGGTACACAATAGAAAATCTGAATTCAAAATAAATTTACAATTGCTTGCCAATCGACAAAGGCTTGGGGGAAGGAGGGGGGTATATGAAGAATCGAGCGATTTGAAACAGGAAATACAAATTCCGAAGGAAGGCGTTCTGCGTATCGGTGGATTTCAGGTTGTGGTTCGCGAACGGTGGTTGTTGGCGGCGTAACAGGTCGAAAAATTAGATAATCATCGGCCGGTGAGTGGCCCGTCGAAAAAGAAGGCGGGCACGGGTGTCCAGATGCTGAATAGAGCAGTCAGTCAGCCCAGTCAGCCAGTTAGCCAGCGAGCCGTGTATTTTCTGTACAGGCATAGAGAGAGAGACGCGTTTTTCTGTGTACACGACACGGACCGAGAGGTATGTGACCGCGGCTGGCTCTCTCGCCAGCCACCAGATAGATAGATAGCACGCGGCGAGATTGTATCTGGGAGTTCAGAGACCTCGCGGACTTCTTGCGCCACCGCTTCATACACATAATACATTCACGAGTGATAAGCTGGCACGCGGACGACTCGCGGTGCCCCGCCAGTTATATCACCAGCCAATAATGTCCATCGTTCGACCGTGCCAGTGCTCCTAAACATATAATATCCGTGCATATGTATCGCATATGTTTATATATATACACGCGTTCTCGAAGTGTCTGTCGGTGTGTCGGTGCAAAGCCGCACAATGCGCCCATTGTAATTGCTCCCGGCTGATAAGTACGCGCCAGGCAAACTTACCCCTTCCCGAGCCGATAATAGACCGCCTACAGAAACAACCGACCACAGAGAAACAGCTAGAAAGTCTCCTACCACCTTGCTCTCTTTCCCCACTCTGAATCTTCGGAAATTCGCGATTCTCACCCTGGGACACATAGCGGCTCAACTACCTTCGCCAAAGTTCCCTTGCGCAAGCACCACGGTTGCGAAAGCTGACTAATGAAGTTCGGGAGAACTGAATCGGGTGTCTGTAACTCCGATGTCGGTGCCCAACATTTTCTACGACGTCCAATGACGATGTCAAAGTCGTCACGGTCGTCGGAGCTTCTAGATCTAACGCGTACATTTACGCCCGAGATGGAAATCGATTTGTAATTGTCCGCGGAGCTGAAATTCACAGCGATCTTGCTGTTTATCGGCAAGACAATTTACTATTACACATTCCTGAACCTGCTCGCGTATGATCATGTTGCTTTTGCAATAGGGAATAAAGTTAGTGCCATTTTAATCGATTCTTACCAGTATCTCGATTGCTGGTATCAGAAAAGTATTCCTTCGACTTCATCGGTGTATAATAAGTAGACTGCGGATATATAAATGTTTATGCAATTTTAAATATTTCTAGATGAATTTTAAGAAAGTGGAATAAAATATAATGTTATTTCCAGTGGTAGTAAAGCAGATCTCAAGAAAATAGAAATTGTATTAAATTCTGTCGAATTTTGTATTTCGCCCTTTTTTCAACATTTTCAGGAGCTATAAATGCATAAAGTCTAATAATAACTGTTCAAGCAGTTGATGGAATTATCAATGTTTATAAACGAACCATATATTTAACAAAACATATTTCGTGACAAATTGCTTTATTTCGTTCAACCAATTTACTTCATACATTTTGCCTCTGACTCATTATGTGTCTTTCACACATTTGCGAATTTCTGTGCTTTAAGAAACGATCCAAATTAAGTCTAGCGTTAGCAGAGGACGCTGAGGGAGTCGATTTTTCGTTGGGTTAGGGTAACCCCGATAAAGAAGGAGGAAGAAGAAGTAAAAGGATCCGGCGAGCTGGATACGAGGAAGATGTGGTTGAATTAACTATAAATCAGAGCGAATTCAGGCGACGCGATTTATGGCCGGGCCCCGATCAGACTCCGCAGCCTTCTTTGAACTGTATTTCTCTCGCGGTGCACCATAAATACGATAGCCGTGAAGAATAGGGACGGCCGTAAAATTCGAACGGTCTGCGCCGGCCACGATTCCGCCTCGTTATGGCTATAATATAGTATCTATTAGCACAGAAAATCTCGAAGCGGTCTTTTCAGTCATTGACACCGGATACCAGCTCGTCTAACGTTCAGTCGGCGAAGTTGTTGCTGTCTTTCGCGATTTAAACGCGCGAAAATCGCTCGTACATTTTCTCCTACTTAACTGGCTTCTTGTTCCTTATTTATCGTTCCTCGATACTATCCATCTTTTCACGGACGCGCACAGTGGTCCGGACGGCCGATCTAGCAGCTCATTTGTTAAAAAATGCTAATATTTATTTAATTTAAATAAAATTTTTGAAAATATGTTTAATCTATAGGGTCACCTTTAGTATTTAAAAATCAGTATACATATATTTTTGACTTCATAATATTGAAACTGATATCAAAACAAATCCAACGACCTACATTGTTATACCCTTAAACTTCTAAATAGTGCTAAAATCTTAATGAACTGCTAGATCAGTCGCCCGGATCACT
The DNA here is from genome assembly GCA_028455795.1 of Lasioglossum marginatum. NCBI lineage: Eukaryota > Metazoa > Arthropoda > Insecta > Hymenoptera > Halictidae > Lasioglossum > Lasioglossum marginatum. The sequence goes on along the minus strand of CM052264.1, from coordinate 1,484,784 downwards.
GTGAGACGCTCGCAAGAAATTATGGGACACCCAGTGAGTAAAACGAAACGGAAAAACCTTGAAAATAAGATGTTACCTTTTCTGTTAGATTTTCCGATTTTCCTACTCATTTTACTGGGTGTACAAAATAATTCGTAGCTTTTTCTTTGGATAATTGTCGATTATTTACAAAGAGTCAAAGTACATTTTGTTCTCGAAAATAACTATCATCAGAAACCACGAATTAATTTGTACTATACACATTCGTAGACTACCGTGGAAATTTGATCCTTCCAAGGATTAAGAAGGAGAAAATGTATCCAGGAACATCTTTCAATCCTCCACCTTACAACTTTTTCCTTAATTTTCTAAAAGAAAAAGGAGTCCAAAGATCTTCCAGCTCAGAATCCACAGTTCTGATGGCTAAGGGTATTTCTCGAGCTCCAAAGGATCCAGGAAAGATGTCTCGAAGAACTTTCTCCGAATGTCCACTCCGAAAGAAACTAAATCGTTTAGACAAACCGGAGGTAGCTACGCCCACGCGATCGAACGAGAGAGTCGACTTCCAGACAACTTTCCCAATCCCCTGAAAAGAGCGCGCAACTCAAAGATCCAGCTTAGACTGTGCACCTTTGCCCCCTGTCGCTGGCAATTGTCAGACTCGTATACCACGAATTTTCTTCCATCTCTTTCGAAATTAAAATACTTCATAATCATGAAGTAGACAGCTATTTTCTATGCGTTTGTAACAAGAATGAATGAGACTGCGATATTCGGAATTTTGGGAATTAAGAGTTCTGAGAATTTAGAGTTTTGAGAATTTGGGGCTTTGAGATTTCGGGGCTCTGAGAATTCGGAGCTTTAGGAATTTGGGGCTTTG
>CM052264.1:1463126-1474239 GCA_028455795.1 Lasioglossum marginatum | reverse complement strand
ACTGCGGATCTTTATGCAAAATAAAAATCGCCTGTATCGATTGCAAGAGATAGAAACAAAACTGAATGTCATCTATTTCCTTAATGATTTTAATAGAGGAGAATATTTCCATTCCAAGAGATTTCCAAGAAAAATCAATTTCATATAAATGAAGTTTAGCATTAGACTGCGGTTCTTTATGCAAAATAAAAATCGCCTGCATCGATTGCAAGAGATAGAAACCAAATTGCATGTCATCTATTCCCTTAATGATTTTAATAGAGGAGAATATTTCCTGGCCTAATATATTTCCATTCCAAGAGATTTCCAAGAAAAATCAATTTCATGTAAATGAAGTTTAGCATTAGAACTGCGGATCTTTATGCAAAATAAAAATCGCCTGTATCGATTGCAAGAGATAGAAACCAAACTGAATGTCATCTATTTCCTTAATGATTTTAATAGAGGAGAATATTTCCATTCCAAGAGATTTCCAAGAAAAATCAATTTCATATAAATGAAGTTTAGCATTAGACTGCGGTTCTTTATGCAAAATAAAAATCGCCTGCATCGATTGCAAGAGATAGAAGCCAAATTGCATGTCATCTATTCCCCTAACGATACTAATAGAGGAGAAATCAGATATTGACATCTTCAATTTTTAAAGTTTTCCAACACAATTTTGAATTTCATTTACTCAATTATCGTATAAATGCATAAGGATCCGACTACGCTTAAATTTTTATCAATTTCTTCGATACAGACGTAGTGGGGTAAACCTTGTTTTAAACATTAGTGCAAGAACATTGGAACTCAATTTTGGGCTCAATCTCAATATGCTACGAACGGGGCCTGAAAACTGTTGTAATCTCGATCTTGGTTTTTGAAGAACATCGATTCCACGACCTCGAGCGAAGGTCAGTGCTCCGAAAGACGACGAACGACAGTGAAATAAATAAATTCCTGTTCCACATACGGAAGAATGCCAGGCAAAGGGTTAACACCGAGCCATTGTAGAGAACGTGAAGCATTGCCAATAAAGAAGCTTTGACGATCGCGAAAGGGTTGAACACCGTCTCCGCTCGAAGAGAAACCATGAAACTCGGCTGCTCGATACCGAGGATTCCTAGGGAAACGACGAAACGAGCGAGAGAGCCTCTCTCCGGCGTAACATGATCCGCCGGGAAGAAAGAGAAAAAGAGAGAAAGAGAGGTGAGGAAATCGCGGGGGAAGTAGCGAGAACCGCTCTCTTCGAAAGACAAAAGGAACGAACAACACAGAGGAGGGAAGGTATCTATGATTCGCGTCGCCTCGGAGCAACTTTTATTCGATAGCCGATAGGCTGACCGGCCTTAAACGTCGGCCGGAGCATAAAAAGAAGACGGCACGGTTGTAAAACGTTGTTAGTCGATCGGATAGGCGACGAGGACGCATAATGAGCATCGTAAAAACACGAAAAACGGGGGGAAAGAGCGAGAGAGACAAAGAGAACAGGAGGGAGAGAGAGGGAAAGAGAGCCGAGGGAATATTCGTTGGCAAAGGGAGAACCACCCCGCGAGAACTCGCACCTCCGATTCGCCGATAAACTCGAGATTCGAAAGGGCTACAGCCGCGATCGCTGACAAAACGCCAGCGAGAGCACGGGGACGGATCTCGCTCGGATAACGCTGCCGGAGGCTGCGTGGGCGTTTTGCACACCCTGGATTCCTACCATCTTGTTCAGAACGTTGTCGCTCTTTCTTTCCATAAATCTCTATTTTTCCGTTGTTTCGTATTAGAGAAAATTGCCAGACAATTTTCACGACCAACCCTCCGCGTGCCAGGTGGGGTTAAATTAAAACTGCTATTTCGAAATCTGCTAACAAGAAAATGACTGTGGTTTTCGACAAATCTTTGTTTTATTTGGACCTGATTCTATTACAATAATCGATAAAACACGATTCTAAAATGCATTTTTGTTTGGGGTAAAACTAACCCCAAACTAACATGGGTTCATATGGCGCGACTTTTATTCACCTGGTTGGCGGAGGTCTACGATCAAGTTGTTAGACCCGTAGTGGATCAGGATATTCTAAAATATTGAAATGCCATGAATACTGGGTTAGAAGCATGTGTATACGAAAAGTGAACGTTCGGAAGGGGTTGAGCCAGGGTGGACGTTCGAGTAGGCACGATTGGTTTTGTTCAGTTCGCAATTACGAATCACCCCGTAGAGAGGCTTGAACCCTGTAAACGAGTCATCGGGCAGGAACTTTCGGTCGGAAAGTAGCAAAAATCGCGTGTCCTATCGGTTCCCCGTGGCGAACGTGGGCCTTAAGTGTGCCACACCCGTGGCGGGCCGATCCTCCAAGCTACCTGCATCATCCCATCATCATCGCGAGCTTGCCTCTGCCTCGTCCTGCCTCGCCTCGCTACCCGAAACTTTCCCCGGGACGATTTATATCCCGAAGTGAAACGAATTCGCCTCGGTGTTGCTCCGTTACGAGAGCGAAAAATCGACGCGAGCGGAGGATCATCAAAGACTCCGGGATCGAGAGGACCGGGGATCCAGGATCTCCGGGAGCATCTCGGGAGAGGGATCTCGGGCTGCAGGGCCCTCCCCATTATACCCGAACAATGTAACAAATAACCTCATCAGACTATCTCGGCCGGCATTGTGCGGCATCGTGCAACGCTCGCCGAAGAATGCCCGCCCTTTTATTCAATTTCTCTTCCACCTCGTTTTTTACCCTTTCCCCGTCTCTTAAATTCGTTTCGGAGAGTTACCCGCGGTGGGCTGGCCTGCGAAACACACACCCATTCCAAGTAGAAACGCCGATTCCTTCTGGGACACCCGGTACGTACGCGAAGATCAACTCTTCGCGAATTATTTATGTATATCTTCTGTTATTGATCATTTTTTTCTCTCTCGACCGGGCAACACGTGTTCTATCGTTAAGTATCATTGAACTTAACATATTTTAGTTAATTACAGCACCTACATATTTTAATATTTCATTGATATTGTAAATTTGTATTGGGTCGGCAAGAAAGCAATTTCGGAATTTTTAGGAGAAATAAAACCGAATTTCTTTATTCACGCGACGAACTTTAATCTATAAAATATTTTCTTATTTATTCTTTTTGACAGAAGATCCTCGAACAAAAGAGAGAATATTTCATTCTTTGAAATTCATTGCTTGGGTAAAAAAATTGGGCTCTATTTCACCTTAAAATACTGAAATTACTTTTTTGCCAATCCGATATATCGACGCTGCAAATGCGTTTCTCAGTTGTTTTATATGTATTTCTTCCGCAATGGACTGCTGATATTTTTCGTTGTAATCAAATAGTAATTTTATATTATTCCGCAATGAGATAATATATGTATAATATATAATATTAAGAGATATTAAGAGATGATGTATGATAATATATTATCACTCCTTGATTTCGACAGAGAGGAGTGAACAATATACGCCCGATCATTTTTACTCGACTTTCAGTCGAAAACACGGCGAAAATGGCTAGTGTGCAATTGATAAACGCGTTATAATTATTTGGCTCCCGGCTTTTTTCCTGAATCGGACGGTCATTTATCGCAGACGACTGTGCAAAGTGTAAAGTGCACCGCCGCGCCGAAAGAAACAAATAAGTTTATTTCGAGCGAGCGATAAGCGCACCGCGAATGTTTGCGCACTCCCGGCGTACGCGAAGAGAACAACTAAGATTAAGGAGAAAAGATCGATACAGGATCCCCTCGATACTTATCGATCTTCGCGAATTAATTTCGCGAAACCATGCTGAAAATTGTTATTCGACGATAAAGCGCTGTCTGAATATTTATCGAAAACAAAATCTACGCATTGCTCAGTCATTTAAATGTTTAATAATTAGACTACGGACTTTATGCATTTATGACAAAAATAGGCACGTACACTTTAAAGCAGTGGACACGTTAAAAATATTTAAGGATAGTCGCTGTATTAGTTTCAGCTTGATACAATAATTAAAAGAAGAATACCATTTTTATTTGGCTCCTGTGTTCTGCAATCAATGCAAATATTTTTTATTTTGCATAAAGACCCACAGTCTATTAACACCAAACCTACCGAGCCTTAAAAGTAACTGGTACATATCCCCTTATATAAAAATGACAGGATTGATTTTATTTAGACTTTGTGCGGCTCATATTATAATACGTGCTTTACTAGAGATATTTATACAATCAATTCTTATAAAATCATTTTTATTATTTTTATTATTTCAATAATTGTAAAATAATAAATCTGGAAACGGTCATTTTGATGGTGGTAATAGGATTAATAATCTAGCAGAGAAGGACGTTGCACCGATTCGAAAAAATTAGTATCACGAATCGAAAGGGCTGGTTTTAATCGCGACCAGGAGAGTTTTCTTCGCGGAACGTTCAACATATCGCAGGTACTTTTTAATTAGCATTTCGTGTTATTCTCGGCCTCGGTCGGAAGCGTTAGTTCCTCAACTCGCTGGTCCTTGGGCGTAGGCGATCCCAGCGAGCGTCCTTGCGCCGGGTCAAACGGAAAACGGAGTGTAGTGGCCAGACAGGATTTTCCTTGCTCTGGAAATGAGACTGGAGAACGGTGATTATGGCTCGCGACGCCAGGAAAGCCGGGAAATTGGCCGCGGAGCATTCGTGGCTCGACGAGGCGCCTTTTGCGGAACGACGACGTTTAAATTTCAACCTGGTCTTGATGCTTTCAATGAGCCGCGGAATTGTTCTCTAATTCTTTTTACCTCCTCTACCTTTCTCGCGAACAATTAATCGCCGGGTTTCTCCGTTGTTCAAAGTTCAGAATCAATTACTAGTTTCTCTTACAAGCATAGAAATCTGAAGGGTCCTGTGCTTGCAGGATATTCATTTCATCGAGACCGTTCGCATTGTATATTGGGGCCTTCGAATAAATCACGCGAATCACGGAGCGTTACTGCAATCAGTTTAAACTATAATGTATTTTTGTAACCAGACGATGAATAGACAGTGGATTTTATGCATTTATCACAAACACGAGTAGGTGTAATTTAAAACATTAGAAACTAAAAAGAATTTAAAAATACTTCTATTTGATTTTCAACCTATTGAATATGTTAAGAGAGAAAATAGATTTCTATGTCACTCCGGTTTGTTGCAAGTCAGGTGGATAATTTTTATTTTGCATAAAGTCTAGTGATAAATAATGCTGTCTCTACGGGGCTGCCAAACACACTAGTAACTTTCAAACAATAATACTTCATACAAAAAAATTATGACTCCCATGTTGTATTGGTTCATTGCTTTCCCTTCGGGATTACAAGGAGACATTCATGTGAAGACTGATTGTTCGAACCTAAAATTGTCAACCCATGCGAGTGGTTCTAACAATTTGATCGCACATACACACTCTCTCGTTCCAGGAGGTTTTCAGCGATGAAGATGTTATAATCGTACAATAAATCAGGGGCAAGGTGTTAAAACCTCGCACGATCGGTAAGGGAATAAAATTAGCCGACGGTGATCCATCAGGCGAGCAACCCTGAGGATCCAATACACCAACCCCCTTGGCTGTTCCTGGGGCAGGTCCTGGGGCAGGTCCTGGCGCCAGGATCCTCCTCGATCTTGCACGATAGCCGTCGATAACGGGTGGGTCGTTGGTGTGCGCATTCCTGCACCCGTTGGACCTAACCCACACGCGTCTCGACGCAGCACGCATGCTGATACGGGAAGCACGTCCAGGCGAACAAAGAGGATCGGCCCACGTTGCGTCCGTGAGGAGCGCCAAGGACTCCGGCGCAATTAATTCTTCGTCACTGACTCTCTCTGTCTCTCTCTCTCTCTGTTTCTCTTCCCCCAAGCAATAGGTAAACTAGAGAGGAAGGGAGAGAAACTGGCAGGAACGGGAAGAGAGAGAGGGAAAGCAAAGTAGCCTGAGTGAATGAGCGACGAGGAGCCAGCTAGGACGAGAAAGGAGGAGGCGAGCGGAACATCCGGACCCCTGGAGACGAATGAGCGTGCATGCACACGTCGAACAACTGGTCGAGCATAATTGAGTGCTCGTTCTATGTGTACGGACGATGTGTACGTGGATACGCGCGATCGCCGAGACCCGTGTACACGATCATGGACCGCGCGGGCAGACTCGGGGAGAGTGAGAGAGAGGGAGAGAACCCCGGCGTCGTTGACTCTCTCGCGGCCGTGTAATCACCACCTCCCATGTAAAACGTCCTGGCAATGGTAATAGCTCGTTTAGGGCACTTGCATGCAGTTAATTTCGCCCTCCCGGAGAGAGAGCCGCCTCCGTCGCGGACACAGAGACAGACCAAGGGAGAGGAGAACGATCTCGACGTCCGCGACACAGAAAACAAACGCTCTTCCCTCGCGCCGAACACCATATCACTGCCAGAAAATCCTCTTATAATTAGACGGCGGATCTTTATGCAAAATAAAAATTTGATACTCGAATTGCATCAAACATCATCGACATCAACATCAAAGTGAGGTAGAAATTAGGTTGAAAATGATATAACAGTATCTTTAAATTCTTCCAATGTTTTCACTGTTTTAAATTACAGCTTCTCACTTTACAATTTACTTAACACTGTTTCTACTGAAGGTGTCGAAAGACACTTTTATAAAATTTCGAAGCGAAATTGATTTTGAAAGATTTTGATACACTTTGCTGTGTATTAGTACACAGAGATCATCATCAACATTTTCGAAAGGAATAACTTTCCTTCGATTAGATAGGTGTAAACGGACAATTAGGCAATTAAGGGCGGCGATTGTGCCGCTATATCGGAATAATACGCCCGGTACGCCATGTCTGGCTATTGTTACTCGTCATCAAATAAATAGTCGGTTTCGATGCTAGCCTGAAGACTGATTGTCTCGGGTTTAATCGTTCTCCGGCTGGCATAAAGGGCGACGTAAGTCTGGTTTACTATGACGCACAGTGTTTCGAACACTGTCTGCTAGCTGGACTGAAAACTGAAAAGTTCAGTGACGAAAGATTGGAAAGAGTCAACAGTAGAGTTGAATTCATTTGGCGACAAACATTTTTAATTGTATAGCGTCGATCACCGAAGACCACCGTGCCGTTCAACGTGTTAATTGGAAGTTGAAAGTGCATTTTGAACCTAGCAAGAAAAAGAGAAAGAGAAGAAGACAGTTCCAGCGAACGCGACGACGCGAAACAAGTAGCCAGCGGGAAGTCCAACAATAAACGGGCCTATTTTTAAATCGATGCACGAATCAGGGTCCAAGCTCGGTGCAACCGATGCAAAAACATGAACCGGAGAGCACCAACCGGCTGGTATGCATGTTGCCCAACGCGACACTCTCGGGGTTCGTGGCTTTCATAAATTTCGAAAGAGGAAGACTGGAGAAAGATCATGTTCGAAATGTTTTCGCATTGTTCCTGATAGAAACTAGGGTAACTGTGCCGATTCCTGTCGATATCGATGCTTCGCTTGTACTTTATTTTAACACTGAACCTACCGAGCCTTAAAAGTAAGTGGTACATGTTGTAAAAATTATACCTTGTTGTAATTTTATCTTGTAAAAATTACGAGATTGATTTTATTTAGATTTTGTGCGACTCCTATTGTAGTACGTTCTCTGCTAAAGATATCTATACAATCATTTCTTAAGAAATCATTTTTATTATTTCAATAATTGTAAAATAATAAATTTGAAACCGGTCATTTTGACTGGTGGTAGTAGATTTAGCGTTAATATTATTACTAATTTATCATGAAATAATATGTTTAAGCATTGTATGGAATGATGTGTTCTGAATACAAAAAAATTGGTGACCCTCTACCTAATACAACATAAGAAAGTATTAAAAAATAAAATCGATATCATTTTCTACGTATTACTGCGAACGAAAAAGAGCTTTGTACCAATTACTGCGGATTAAAATTCGAAATGCACGATCGTACAGAAAGAAACTACGTATCTAGACATTAGTTTAAATAAATCCTCAGTGCAGTAACAAATAATTTTTGATTTGTCACTAGGCTGCGGATCTTTATGCAAAATAAAAAATGTTTGCATTGAGTGCAAGACACGGGGGCCAAATAAAAATTTCTTTCTTCTTTTAATTACCTTATTAAGGTGAAACTAATACATTGGTGGCCTTAAATCTTTTTAATATGTCCTCTGTTTTAAATTGTACGTACCCATCTTTGTCATAAATGCATAAAAAAGATTGAGCATGATAATTAGTGCAAATATCTTTTAATTCGCTAATAACGGGAACGAAATGAAGGGACGTATTTTTACAAACGTTCTACTCTACTCGAAGGATAAAGGAGATGCAGCTCATCTGCAAAAGGATGTGCAGAAGCGGCCATCTTGGGCCAAGCGCGTGATCCTCGCGATCCAGCGGCGATATCTCTTTGTTTCCCGATATCCGACGATCTACAAGCGGCCGTTGCAAAGCGAAATCTTGTGCACGGGCTGGAGTGTAGCCGGCATTGTTATTTTAAAATGCCTGCGTTGTTCGGAGCTTCAGAAATAGAATAGTATCGGCGATATTGGCATAGCTTCGGACGCGGACGGCTTCGAGCGGAGAGAGATCTCTCACAGCTGGGTCCCCGGGACCCCATAGGATCTCTTAAACGAATCATCGTCCGGACGTATTTATTACGAATTAAATATCCGTCGCGTCGCTTATTTTAATGAACTCGTTAAACCGCCTCGGACGCCTCGCTTCGACGAAGATATTAAACATTTTATTTTATCGAAACGTTGAGGTAGGTCGGCGGCCATGTTGCAGCTTTCGATTGTTTTCTCAATCGTTCGAATTTCGCTGGATTTTCGGATGAGATACGGTGAGCAACGCGATCACTATGCCGACCAGTTTCTTTCTTTATTCTTGTTCCCTAACTGATTGATAACAAGAATATCCTTTTCCGCAATTTTTTCGAATAATTTTTATGTAATCGTAAATTACAAATATTACATGGAACTCGTATTTAACCCTCTATTGCATTCCGTTCACAATTGTGGGTATATTTCAAATGTTCTATAGTAAATTAAGTAGACAATACTGACGACTGTGAGCATGTTGGTTCCAGGGTTGGAGCCAAGCGGGAACATTGTGATTTTGTACCTGTAATAATAAAGTTGTAACAATCAGTACCTGCAATAAATAACATTTTCTAATAAAGTTTTATTATTTATTTCATGACCACACTCATTTTACCACGTTTTTATTTAAGTAGACTAAGAACCATATATATTTTTTTCAACTCTTCATAAAAATTCATGTAATAGAGAGTTAAATAAATGCTTTGGTTTGAAGATTTTTGAAGACCTTCCAAATGTTTGCAGAAGACCTAGTTGGAGATCATCTGACCTCATAGGATCTCAGACGATTCATCGTCTGGACGAGTTTATTACGAATTAAATATCCGTCGCGTTTATTTTAATACACTCGTTAAACCGTCTCGCTTCGAGGAAGATATTAAGACCGTTCGAATTTTGCATCGAGCATTCAGATAATACTACTATAGTTGCGCATTACTATAACCAGTTTGAACCGATCCCACGATCTTCAAACACCGCCAAACGTGTTTCTCGTTCGAACAGATTAACTGCTGTATAAAGTGATTCATTGCGAGAAGAAGTACGAAACCGCCCGTCGATGGATCGATCCTTTTGGATGGATCTTCTGGCCCGAAGATCCTAGAAGACCTTCGAAATCTTCGCAGAAATCGGAGACTGGCCGAGGATCATCCGTCTCTGTCCCGGGAACCGATCGATCTCCACTTCACGCGAAGAACCAAAGTAGAAGAAGAAGATGATGATGATTTTGATGGGAGAGAAAAAAAAAGTGTGGAAGGCAAACGAAGCGTCGCGTCGCGCGAATCGCAAGAGCCGCGGATCGCGATTCACCGATTCCGTGAAGCATCGGTGACGCATTGATAATTTTACTCTGACGGAGGCGATGGGATCTAAAACGCGAGGTGGCAGAAGGGGTTCGCCGACTGGTGCGTCAAGTGCCATCAATAACAGTTCATTCGTCTTTGTCCCGATATCAAGTCGACCGTTCCTTTGACACGTTTGTTAAAGTAGTTACCGGCTACTCACTAATTATTTGTACGCGACCAATTGCACCGGACGTCGCACAGTGGAGTATTTGAAAAGTTGGCCAAAATACGATTTTTCAAATCTTGCGTGAGATGAAAAATGTTGGGCGTCTGAACTATTGGAATATAGTTTTATTTTTTTTTTATTTATGTACTCATGTAGCGCTGTTATGCATTGAAAATAAGGACAAAATAATTGAGAGTTATGCGTTGAAAATAAAGAAAAAATACTTAAGTGAAATATTCGAAAAAATTCAACTTACTAAAATGATTAGTAGATGAAATAATTTTCTATTGTAATTCTGTTTCTTGCAATCGATGCTTCTGCAAAATTTTCGAATTCCTCTTTTGCACAAAGATCCGTAATCTAATGATCGCCGTTGATCAAATCGAAATCGTCATAGTTGACGTCGTTGAAAATCGTGAAAATCGTAATAAAAACGGTACGATGAAGTCCTTGCGTAAAATGCCTGGAGGAAATTGTTAATCGCAATCTCCTTCGCGAGAGACTTCGTTCGAGAATTGTCTTTACTGAAGTTCCGTGAAGCTCATCTTCAATCTTCCTCTTTGGGTCTACATTAAATCGCTTTAATAAAAATCGCTTTTGCATTAAACGATCGAGTTACTTCGAACGTCCCGACAGGTAAGGATCTTTTAAGAGTGTTCACGTAGGAGTAAATACTGGAGCTCGACCCTTTGACGAAGAGGTAAATGAAGAAAGAGAGGATGAAGGGAATAATGAGGATAACATTGCAAGGCTGAATGCGATACAATGGTAACAGTCCTGAAAGTTACAAATATTTTTTAAGATATAGTGTCATTTGTTTGACACTAAACCTACTAATATGTGCTCCATTATAAAAATTGCACGATTTAATGTATAATATTTAGATTTCGTACAATTGTAATTATAATGTATAAAGCATTTCTATAGCTTTAATAATTGTGAAATAAAAATTCTGAAACCGGTGATTCGAACGGCGGTGATAGGCTTAGTGTTAAGGGGACCAGACAGTTTGACGAGTCTAAAAATGACTAATGA
>CM052264.1:1411700-1463026 GCA_028455795.1 Lasioglossum marginatum | reverse complement strand
TTTTTTTTTTCAAAGTCAAGTTTCTCAAAAACTGTGCGTGTAGGAGAAAAATTAAGGACAGATTCGGAATCAGCGCAAAAAACTCTATAAGATCCACCCAACAGTTATATGAAAACATAAAAAAAGTTTAAATTTGTTGGACAGTGATAATCGAGCCCGAACCCACACGGATCAGCCTTCCAGCTCTTATTGCAATGCTTTAATATTAATTACAAACGAATCAAATTTTATTCCATCTAAAAAGAAAGATTCATATTTGTTAGACTTTCTTAAAATCTCCATGACGAGTCTGACTCGTTAAAAAATTGATAGGTGTAGTAGTGTAATTATAATTCTCGGAGTAACTCAACAGTAATTCTGCACAACTGCAACGAGGATTCGCGCAAGGAAATAACACGGTTTGCGAGTAGCGTTCAGTGTTCCGCTGTCAGCCTTCACATTGAGTTATCTAGTGGTTCGCACCGCGTCGATAGCGTATCAGGTGTGCGTGGTCGAGCACTGTATCGCATTGTTCGTGCCCGGTCGTTTAAAACGCCGCGCCGTTCGTTTTTTCTCCGACCCCTTGCCTCTTCGCGCGTCTCTTCTCCTCCGTTCTTTTTCTCCTTTTCGTCTAACCTTCGCGGGAAGACTCTGAACGATTGCCGAAAAATATCGTTATCCGCGGCTCGTAAAAACCGTGTGCAACGCTGGCACGAGAAACTGAGAAAACATTTCGTCGATCCTCGAAACGACTTCGACGGAAATCACTGCGGACGGAAGAAACTGGGGATTACTGGGAAATCTGTGAAGCAGAAAATCTGCAAGCGAATCTTTATATGTATCGAGCAATTTTTTTCCAGTTACGCTGACCCCCTTACACTGACCGTTCTTACTACGATCATTTGGTGACTGACCGTTCTTAACCCTCATACGCTCCTCGGAAATAGTTGCATAAAAGATTCTATGATACTTTCTCACCCATTTTCGCTTCCCACTTGAAACTAATAAACTTTGCTTCATTTGTCATGTCACATGTTAGAGAAATACGTCTCACAACACAGATAACTTTTCACCCTGAGGAACGTATCAGGGTTAAGGGAGTAGACTCCTTTTTCCAGGATTGCAAGGGTGCAGGGAATTGCGATCTTATTTCTCGATAATACAAAAATGGGGCTTTTCAGTAGTCAAAAACGCTAGATAAAAGATCAATCTAGGCCGTTATCGCTCTCAAAAGTCCTATTTTTTCGTTTACGAGGCGTAATTTGCATTATTCGGCAGCATGTAGCTATGAAAATAGCTACATACGCAGTTGTTCTCGTACATGGATAAAATTGGGATAATATTCTCGGCGCTACGGTTCGATCAAATTCTACACTAAATATAGCAATTTTGCAGTAAACTCGCTAAAACCCGCTAGATAGCCTTATTGATGAGTCCTCTAGCGGGTCTAGGACGAAACCACCTTTCTTTACCACCTTTCTTTTCCACTAATAGAAGACATTTTCTATGGCAAACGTGGTCTCATGACGCACCAGATTCAAAATCCGAATCGAAACGTTGGAGTTTACTGCAAAATTGCTATATTTAGTGTAGGATTTGATCGAACCGTAGCGCCGAGAATATTATCCCAATTTTATACGCAGTTGTATGCTTCCGAATAATGCAAATTACGTCTCGTAAACGGAAAAATGGTACTTTTCAGGAGTACTTTTCTATAAAAATATCGAAAAGTTTTATCGATATTTTTATAGAAAAACCCCATTTTTCGGAACGAGTCTACCGCCTTAACCCCTTTTCTTTAAAAGTTACAGTGATTAGAACGTCTTTATGCAGAAAAATGCCGTAGAAGAAAAAAGAAAATGTATATTTTTTGTTCGGCTACATTTATTTGAATGCTTAAATACTGATTACAAACGAATCAAATTTTATTTCATCTGAAATGAAACGCGTAACATTTATATTTGTTAGACTTTGTTAAAAACCTTCATCACGAGTCTGGCTCGTCAAAGCACGGTCAAGGGGTTAACTAATGACCTCCGTTATTAAAGCAACGTTAAAAATATATGTAATAAAATACATTGTAACATTTAATAAACGACTTGTACAAACGAAATTGGTAGTTTCAATCTTTTAGCGTTCATCATACTTGTCCTGTACGACTCTGATCGCCAGATGTGCAAAATGGACATTGTCCAGGCTGGGGCAGGGCCTTGAAGAAAATCCTGCAGGAGAAAGAGAAAGTCCGAAGGCTAAAAACGCAGGGATGATAACGACTCAGGTTTTACAGCTTCTAAAAGGAAGGAACTTGAAGAAAACATTAGAAGAGACTCGATTCCCATCTGCGTTTGAAAGAAGAAGAACCATGATGGAAAGATTTCGTCAAGTTGTTGAAGGATCAGTTTCGCGATTTCGTCGAGTTCGCGGCGCTCTGGCGATTTTTACGTTTCGGCACCGTTTCGGGCCACGTCATTGCCTGGTTACAGGGACGCCGATGATGCTTGTGTGTGCGTGCAACGAGCCACACCACAACCAACAGACAGACGCGAGAGAGACACGCGCGGCCGACCTTGCATTTGCTTTGCATATATACGACATGGCTTTGGGCATGGTCACACACGGAACACAACCTTGGCGAGAGCATAAACGGACGAACGCACTGCGAAAGAACGAGCCCGTGAACCAAGGGGGCAGAGAAGAAGGGAGCGGGAGACGAAGGAGGCCCGGCAAAAGGGGGACCACGGGCCCTCGTCACGCCACTTTCGGTTTTATCGTCGCATGTCCGGGGCGCGATTTTCTCGTGTCCTGATCTTCGGACCCAGTGCCTTGCCTCGATACTTGTCGTTGACGACAATAAATACTCTAACGGGCCTTCCTGAGCACCTCGGGATCAAGGATCGAGTTGATCTTTATCGCAAGACTCGCCATTCTGTTATTCTTCAATGCTTCCTTATTTGTTTTAATCAGGACGACAGCCGTACTTGTACAGATTCAGAATGTGGATGGAGTAAATGTACAGTAGGGATGTTGGACATATTTTGATTGTCCGTAAATGAACAATAAATTTATGAAGAAAGAGCCACGAATTCATTTGTGCATCTGATAACTGGATCGAGGGACAAGACGATAATAAATAATTATATACATGACCGTTCTATTATCCATACGCCCACGCTTCCCAAATTAATTCAGCTAACCGTTCTACTGTAGATTCCAGGATGCAAGAAAAATTCGCGAATGTTCGACGCGCATTTCGTCGGTATTTTTCGCGTCGAGCGAACGAGCGAACTTCAAAGCGCGGTGCGCAAACCGCGCAACCATTTGTTTGAGCCATTAAATCCGCCCGTAGCAGGCCCAGAGACAAAAATGGATTTCTTCTGATCGGCTCGCGAGGCTCGGAAACCGAAGGTTGGCGTAAATCAAAATTTATTTCGAAGACTCGCGAGATACCTTGCCCCGAGGAGTCTTTTTATGCAGGATGCGCGGACCACGAGATTCGTTCCGTTCCTTTTATTCTTTTTTTTTTCGTGTTTCATTCTTCTGTTGCTTGGAAGAGGATTGCGCGAGAGAGAGAGAGAGAGAGGGAGAGAGAGACGATTCCGGTAAATTTCGCGAGTCAAAACGCGCAGACGACGCCGAGGCTCCGAGCACCTGGTGTTCCCGAGACCGTGGCTGTAAACGCTCGACCTTGAACGGTATTTATTGACCCGTTCTGCATACTAGATTCGCGAATAGCTGATTCATTATGAACGGCGATCCGGCATTTTCATTCATTTACCGTTCGCGGCGCCGGGATCGCGACTAGATCCGTTCCCTCGAGCGATTCGATCGCTGAATCTCCGAGATCGATGACGAATCGGAGAAACGTTTTATTATATATTGGGTGTGCAAAGTATTCGTACACCTTTTAAAAACGAAAAACTTTTCCAAAATTTGACCCAACAGCTTCAGTTTTTTTGAGACGTTAGAAGGATTAGTTTACTAGCTAATGTATAAATAATTCTTTTTTTTACCATTTAACTGCGGGTACTTTTAGTAAGTATATACATTCTAATTTTAAATTATATTACTGAAGTGATATTCTATCTTAAAAGATTCTTTTTATTTTTATTTTAGTGATAGGGTAAACTGTACTATTGCTGGCACTGTCGTAGCTATTGGCACTTTTGATTTAAACGGCAAATATTAAGAATTTCTGGTATAGATAATCATTTTTTTATTGCTTCTTATTTATATTTCAAAGCTACGTTGTAAGTTTTCGTAACAGAGTTCCACATATGACTGTTAGCAAATGTGCCAATGACTGTACTATTTGTCTTATTTTATTACTATTTGTTTTATTTGATTGTTATTCACTGAATATAGGTTTTATAACATATTTTATTATCAACAGATTTATTAAAAATCTCTATTAGCTTATAATGATGGAAAGTTAAGCTCGTTTAAACATTTCAAAAAACGATGAAAAGATTTTTACTACGATTTTGGCTTAGCGTGCCAATCATTGTACAGTTTACCCTATATAAGCCTCAGCCGCTATTTGATATTAGCAAAAATTACATGTTTATATATCACACCCGCCTCTGGCTATAATTTTTGTATGTGGTTTATAAACCACGCCGGGCAGTTAAAGGGTTAAATTGTTAATGGTGGCAATTGCGAAGAAAAAAGTAAAGATCACGATTTTAAAATGTTGCATCTGCAGAAACGAACTTCCTGGACAACCTAATCATTTAAAACTGAGATGTGCAGAAATTTCGTGTGGGTCGTGGGAGACCCCGTAGTTTTTTCTGAAACCATCAAGATCACCGAAGCATTGATTCATTTCTGCCACGCACCGTTCTTTTTGCATAATCTTCTGATTTACGAGCTAGAAGCGATCGCTATTAGAGGCTCGAATATAGATCCTACGTCAACGATCCAACGTCGCAGGCGACCGGATCGTTAACCAGCCGATCACGAGGCTGTTGGTCTCGATCGCGGCCGTGTGTCTCGATCGTCCGGTGAATCTCGATTCGTCTGGCCCGATCAACGGGAGATCCAGCGTAAAAATAAATACCAGTCGCCGCGGATCGGCATTATTTACGACTCGGGCGCAGCTCGGGCGACGTTACAAATTGACGTTCTAGGTGCCGGTAAATGCTTCGGCAAACTTCTGGCCCGGAGGAAGCGATAAAACGCTTCTCTCTCTCATATCCGAGAAGATCCACAAAAATCGCGCGCGAAATCAAGGCCCCGTACACGATTCTCGCTGGTCTCGCGGGCAACAGTTAATTCCCGCAACATTTAAAAAAGAGAATGACTACGACATGACTATGACATATGTGTGTGCGCACCGTTGACTTACTCGTTAGCAGCGACGAGGACATGCGGACGAAGAGATCCGGCGTTCTTACCTGCAACAGAAGAGAGGAGACTCGTTAAAGCGATTGACTCTAGCCAATCAAGAAGCCGTTAAAAAATACATGCGCATATGCGAGGTACCTACATTTCTTTTTTTTTTCACGCAGAGAATCAACATCTCCCGACTAGTTTTTGCGAGGGTTATGTAAAATTTCGCGAGCGAGTCTTACAAAATCACGCTGTCAAGACTATCCCGAAAAAACTGTTCGATTGTGCGATAGTGTGGGGTTCGTTATTAGACTGAGGATTTTATGCATTTAACAGAAGAATGGGTACGAACAATTTAACACTAAGCCTATTTGATTCGTGGAAATGACCAGAATTATTAGTAATTATTATTAATTGCTCGATAACGACATTTGCACCTTACACTGTTATTTAGTCCATTTCAGGACGAATAAATACAGATTCAGTACCTACTAATTTTATGACAATCGTCTTTAACCCTCGCACAACAGACGATTTTTATAGCTATATAATTGGCAATGCTTAGGACTGCTCACAGCTTTTATTAATAATTTTTGAAAATTTTCTTTCGATGATATCTCATGTAGGCACATTACGTTTAATTGCCACAACAATCACCACAGAGTTTCGAATAAATTCGATATTTATTAGAAACCAGAAATTCTTGAAACTCTTCAAAGTCTTGAAGTCTTGAAAATTTTAGAAGTCTTGTTAATCTTAATAAATGTTATACTTTTATAATATTCATACTGTTATTCATCCCAATGCTGACATGACGTAATCATTGTTCTGTGATATTGTTCTGTAACATTTCAAGAGTTTCAATTCTTACAAACCTTCCAAAGTTTTAGGCTTTCAAGATTTTCAAGACAATGAAGGCTTTCAAGACATCCACGAGTATCAAGAGTTCTAAGCTTCGAATTATGTTGCAAGCGATTCGAATTTTTTGTCGTAAATATTGAATCGGAGCGATTCGAAGTGATTCAGATTCCATCGCTATCAAAGGGTGGTTTCACAAAAACAGTTCCTCATTCTAGCAATTAAGTAATAGCAGAATTTGGTTCCACGACCTCGAAAGCCCTCGGAATGGTCCTGTTCGCAATTAATAATGTATAATTAACAGAGACACGAATTTTGTCGAGGTTTTTGCGATTCTGGCCCACTGTGTGCCAGGGAGGCACGTGGCGAAAAGAGAGGCGCCTCCGACGCTCGGATTAGTTCGAGAGAGTCCTTGACTGTTGGAATGCGGACCACTGGGGTCCAGGTAGCCTCCGAATCCTCTGTGTGAGCCGCGTGTGCACGCACCGGGGCCTCTCCCGCATGCATCCGTCTGTCTCCGTTATATTCCCACAAAACCAGGCCCACAGACCGAGATAAAAGGACCCCGTGATCTTCCTCCTCGGTGCATCCTCTCTGAACCGCACCTGCTCCCTCCAACCGGGGGCTTAATTATCGATGTACCTCGAGGACCCACGCAACCCACACCGTTTTGCCTCGACAGGTTCGATTCAATAGGATGATCGAGAGAGAGGATGATCGTTCGAGGAAGTCGGGACTCCGGGATGATTGACGAGGCCTTTCGGCGAAATCGAGCGACCCAGTCACGGGATTTGCGTGGAAAATAGCCGTTGATGACCATGGGACCCCGTGCAACCATTGCGGTTGCCCCGTCTTCCTTTCTGCAAACCGCTGCTTTCGCATCCTCTACTTCGTTTGTCGTCTCTATTCTTTCACGCAGCTATTGTGTACCGTAGTGGAACAAACTTTCCGGTTAACACTCCGCATTCATTACTAGACTGTAGCCGTTTATGCAATTCTCAATTTTTATAGACATTTCATCCTCCGCACAATGGGCGAAAATGCCAATCTGGCGGGTCAAAACTAGTTATTTCAGCATTATTTTAACTCTTTGAGGCACACGATTTTGAAGAAAATAAAAACCGTAGTTGCACAGAATTTTTTTTAATATCAATATAACTTCAACTTTTCGAGGTGGGTTAAAATATATCCCGCTATGCATAAAAAGCTGAGCGAAAGGTGGGACAGTTTTTAACCCACCTAACCCCAAAGAGTTAAGATTCAAAGCCACAGTAAAGTGGGTCATTGGATTCGTTTTGACGTTAGTAAAATTAACAAGTGTTGGTCTGTTTTTTTCCCATTAATTAAAGCTTTAAACATTTGACGTTATTACCTACATGAAATTACCACACTTTGATAATTGAAGTCAGAAAAATTGCCCGTATACATGTTAAACATTCGCTTGTATACATATGTATAATATACGCTCTGATGATGGTGACCAGGAAAACAGCGCGTCACGCTAATGATGCAAATGTGTTAACGAGCAGTCGACAGAATAATTCTACATTAGTCGATTGGGTGTTTCCGAATATTGGCTGAAATGTGATTGATGTATTCCGTCGGATTGCAATCGATGTATGCAAAATAATGAATATTGCACCGAACGTGTCATGCGAAGTTGGTCACGGATGAATGACGGTCCTTTGTCGTCGATTTATCATCAATTTCTACTTATCATCTTCCTCATCTCTATCACAACGTGTAGGTACCTCTGTACGATCATAGTTCAATTCGTATTGATTTAATCATTTCTAGAAATATGTGAAAATATGAAGATGTTCTTGGATGATCACAGATTAATTTACATTTCAGGCATAAAGATATGCGTAGAAATGTTTGTTTATTGACATAGGAGTTAATGTTACGAATTATAATATCATTTTATATTATAATTATAATATATTAATATTAATATACAGGGCGAATCACGAATCGTGATCAGTAGAGATTACTCTGTTATTAGCAGTCCGATCAAAAATGTTTTTATCAGGTATAGCATGGTTTCAAGAGAGCTTTCACGTGATTATAGCAAATTTTTCGTCGACTCTTTTTTTTATGATTTTTCAAGGTCACCTTCAATTTATTGCAAATACAGCTATAATTTTTTTACGCCTATTTGTTAGAGGATTTCAAGGCGAATTCGGAAACGTATCATAACATATAAAAATTGCAAAAAATTTGCTATAATCACGTGAAAGTTCTTTTGAAACCATGTATATGTGATAGAAACATTTTCGATCGGACAACTAATAACAGAGAGTAATCTCTACTGATCACGATTCGTGATTCACCCTGTATAATATATTATAGTTCCTGTATCTTGATTAAAGCAGACAAATTTTATTTTCCATAAAAATCCACATTCGTATTCATTGCAGAAGATTCATCCACGATGTTCGATATGAAAAAGTGTAAATTCGGCTGTAGAGAAGTAAACATAGAAAAATCGTGCAGAGTGTCAGATTGCGAAGGGTTAAAAAAAATCCTGGTCGAACCCTACGAATATTACGTTTGCACAGCCGAGGCGATATCGATTCCTGTATCGATAAGTCGGTGTCTATGAATTCACATAGACACAGTCCACGGTTCGAACGATCGATCGAGGTGTTCGGCCGTGTCTTTCCGTGTTAGTGGTCCGTGGAAAAATCGGCGCGCGTTCAACGACCGAGTTCGAGTGATTAAGGAGCAACAGGTTTCGCTGTTCTCTAAGAGCCTTCTCGTGACGCGTCGCCTACTCTCTATTACGGAGTCGTGTATCTTTCTCTGTTGCTGAACGGCCGCGGACGCGGATAAAGGCGAGAATAAAGTCGAAAGGCATTCACCCTTGGTGAAAGTAGTTCTCCGATCGATGTCGCTGCCACGTCGCGTCATTGCGTGTCCGACCGAGGCAGAACGAGGCAGAACGAGGCAGAACGAGGCAGAACGAGGCAGAACGAGGCAGAACGAGGCGGAACGAGGCAAGGCTGCTTTCACGATACTTCGATCAGTTTTTCCAACGATTCGACCCGTTCTTCTGCTAATTCGATTCCGAACGATTCCTCCAAAAAACCGGCAGATCAAAATTATCAATTCTAATAATGCAGGGTGTAGGAGAGATCGGGGCTGAAAGTTACCAAGGTAAGTTGTTCCGATCATTATTTATAAAAAAGGAGAAGTACGCGCGAATCGTTTTCAATTGTTTCTGCTATAAAAGTGGGTAAAGACACTCCGTCGTCCATTTTTGTGGCGTCTGCGGTAGTGTAGCGTGTGTTTTTAATGAAGGCTTTTAGTTACGTACCAGGTAAGTAAATATTGTTAGATCTCCTTACTTTTTGGTCTATTTCGTTTTTGATCATTCGTTTTCAAAAATTATGGAATAATCACCGGTGGATAATGTGTTAAGTATACAGAAGAAGGCGTTTATGTTATTACCAGTTAAATGAATTTATCCTTTTTAAAGTTAGAAAAATGATTTAAGAGACCCAAATTGCGTATTAAATCTACAATTTATCATAATATTTAAACCTCGGACAACGGACGATTTTTATAGCAATATAATTGGCAATGCTCATGACTGTTCACAGCTCTAATTAATAATTTTCAAAAATTTACTTTTGGTGATATCTCTGAAGACACATTAGTCTTTCCGATATCCTCAATGAAACAGCTATTCAGTTAGTTTAATTGCAACAAATTGAGTATTTAAATGACAATTTGGATGTTGCCGATCAAAAATGACTCCGGCACTCGGAGGTTTAATACGATTTATCATGTACCACTAAAATTATTTTGTTTCTTATATTTTTGCGCAAATTTTACTGTGATACGTGTTATGGTTCGAAGCGTATGGTGCGACGGCATTAGACAGCGTATTTCTATGTGCTCAACGGGGTCGCCGACCTGACCCATAAGTTCTTGCATTAAACGCTCCCGTTATCGAATCCCATTCGTTCTGTCTCCGATAGTTATCACCGATCTATAAATACAGGTACGATAAATGTACAGAAAGCTCGTATCTCCTTGTTCGCCTTGGCGACTCGAGGCACGTCACCTGAATAATTAAACCAAAAATTATGGAATAATATCCTGAACACAATCTCCCGACTGACGGTAATCGTGGCTTAAAGACCGGAGCCTCGGATTATCCGTTTATACCGAGGCTTGTTCGCGATCCCGCGGCCTCGTCAATGGATCTTGAATCGCGATTTCGCAACTCCTCGAATCGGGTCGCCGTTATTAGCAAAACATCGTGCCGATAAATCGGAATGCGGGAACCGTGTTTCCCCATCGGGAAACGATTGATTTGCAGATAGATGATCGTCGCGCGAAATGCAAATCTCGCGGCATTCGTTTCAGGAAACGAGAATCGAAGACAGAGAGAAAGAGAGAAATCCGTTCCTTCGAATAATCTCATTCGGTTGAAAGACTATTATCTTTCAGTGATTTGTTTTTCGGTGGTCGTGTAATTCTCATTCTGTCAATCCTATTAACACTTTGAAGTATTTTGGCGAAACAAAAATGGCAAAGTTGAGATGTATGATCCTACTCTATCAACCTTATTGCATTTTGTAGATCCTAACAATTTAGTATAAATAAGGTACCTATTAATATTGAGACAAATATTTCCGCCTCCCATCTAATTCCGTCGAATGAGATTACTAAGCGCAGATTGCCGAAGAGAAAAATTACGAAGAATGTGAAATCAGTTGTGCTGTATTGGTTAGGCTGTTGATCTAAGTGCGCGAAGGACGCTAGGTGAGCAAATGACAGTGGAATCTGTGGAGAAACGTGGGTTTGATGAGGAAACGTGGATTTTCGACGATGCGGAAAGCGAATGAGGCGAACAAAGCGAACAAAGAGAATGCGACGGATCCGGTTCTGAAATGTCCGATTGATTCGGTGTCGGGCCGTGACAATGCGAGAGCTAACTGCAACTGTTGCCGGTGGCCGAGCAACACCAATGACTATTGAACCGGCGGCGGTTGCGGTCTAAACTCTAGCGGGTCAGTGACCCGGCCGCGGCCAACTTGGAGCCAACGTGGAGCGACGTTCATTTCATTAGGCGCCAGATACTTAGTGAAATTAGTATTAACACTCGAACGAGGCGGCCGCTCTCGCTCTCGGCCGTTCTGGCTTTCCGGAAAGAAAGCTGCTCTCTTGCAGCGACCCGCGAGAAACGCCGCATCGTTTCAACGATCACTGGCAAAAATAGGAGTCTACCTTCTATTGGGCGTAGAAATTAATTCGGTGCCTTTTTAAAACAAATTTAGTATTTATTTATCATGTAATCATACATCTGTTATTTTTCGAAATAGCCTCCATTGTTTTCGATGACTTTCGTCCATCTTTCAGGCAACTGTCGAATTCCTTGAGAGGAAGATGGTGGTTTTGATGTAATGAATTCGTCAATACTTTTTTGCATCTCTTCCAATGTCTGGAAATTTGTATCTGCTAAATGATGATGAAGTGATCGGAATACATGAAAATTCAAGCAGAATTAAATTCATTTATTAATATCAAAGCAGAACAAATCATTTCAGCAGCTTCGGAAGCGTTTTTCTTTCATTGAAAGGCAAACAGTATACAGTGCCGTATACGAATCTTGTCACACGCCGCCATCTTGCTTACTAATAGGTTTTGTTTTGACTAGATCTCAAATGTTTCGTAACTGTAAATACCAATGATGACGGAGTAAAATTAAGTACCAATCATTTTATTATTTAGTCTGAAAATTGATTTTACTCCATCCTGAAATCATTTTTATCCAACTGAAAATTGATTTTACTCCATCTCAATTCAGACGGAATAAAATGATTGGTACTTAAACGTTACAAAATGACAGGCGATTATTTGCATTCAAACCAGAGTTATAAATAATTTAATATCAAGACACCGAATTAATTTCTACACCTAATACAGCTTTCTATCAAAGACTAGCGAAAAGAAACTGGCCTATTATGAACCGGAAGCAACGAAATGTAAAAATGTAGATGCAAAAGGTAAGTTCTTTCTTCTTGAACATGAGAAGACACGTGAGAGACGTCTACTAGCATCTCCGGACAGAAAGGTGATCGAATCATTCGATGCGAGTAAGACACAAGTTCAGATAATCTGATTTGATATTGATTAATTGAAGTGAAACGAACCGTAATTCGCAGCGTAAGCGGATTTCGTGAAATTTCAATGTTCCAGCCGTTTTTACGGAGGGGTAAAAACATGGGCGTTGAAAGGTACAAAATTCATTTCGTACGGATCAACCTAGTACTTTTTCGAGAAACATCCACTCGCCCATTAGAAGACCTCCCAAGATTATGCGAGCAAATATTGAATCGCCGGTGCCGTTAGAAAACTCTCCGAGAAACACTCTTCGCGTGCTCCGTCATCGATTTTGTCAGAAACTTTACTTTTTAGTAAAGCAACGCCTGCCCTTGTATAACGTTCATACTCTTGCAATTTACTAAAAGATAGTCAAATTAATTTTGTGCATTTTGCTATTTAAAGTCGTAATGCTTAGCATAGCTTTTCTTCTGTTAAATTTATAAAATAAATCAACATTGAAAACAACGAAACGGTGCGGTGCTAACGAAGGTGTTGAACTGTTTGCATGAATTTTATGCATCTATGATAAAAATGGCTACGCACAATTTAAAGCAGTGGTCATATTAAAAAGATTTAAGGACATCGGTGTATTAATTTCAGCTTAATAAGATAATTAAAAGATGAACAAATTTTTTCTTTGGCACCTGTCTTGCAAACAACGCAAACATTTTTTATTTTGCATAAAGATCCGCAGTCTGATAATAACGATACATATCGATCGGAGCAGATTCCCGAAAACCGGAGCGGATCGAAACGAAAGGAGCGAAATTTTCGACGCAAACAACGAGCGTCCATTGTATGATAATGCGCGCGACGAGCGCCGATAATTAATCGAGTGTTTCGCAGGCGACGTTCGAGAACAATCGAAAAAGCACAGTGCACCGAGCCCATTCAATAAACAGTTCGTTTTTTAGTCCAGTCGTGTCGGAGGGACAGGAGCCGCGGAATAGACGGAGGTAATTGTTTCATTGGGTTCCCCTGGTCGTGATTTAATTGCTCGGAGCCCGTAATTGATCCCGTCGCGATGATTCCAGTCATTAGGCGGTGCCTTGAAGTGTTTGAAGAGGTCGCTGACCTTCCGCGGCAGGTTTTGTTAGTAGCGTTCCTCCTATCGTTAGGTTTGTGCGCGAGAGCACACACGCACGCTCACGCGTAGATACACGGATTACAAGCTTCTGTGTACGCTCGTTTCAGCTCGGCTCCGCTCCGCTTCGCTCCACTCCGCTCGCCCGTTTTTTCAATCTCGATTTTCGCCGCGGGCGAAACGTATCAGACCGTTTACTTTCGATCCGATTTACTGCTTCCGTTTCGACGCCGCGCCGGTTTCTCGTCGCGTGCTCGCCAATTACGCCCCACAACTTTTAACTTTATTTTCGTATACATTAACACTTCTGTTATTTTAATTGACTGCTCTTGCACACTC
The DNA here is from genome assembly GCA_028455795.1 of Lasioglossum marginatum. Lineage (NCBI taxonomy): Eukaryota > Metazoa > Arthropoda > Insecta > Hymenoptera > Halictidae > Lasioglossum > Lasioglossum marginatum. Next base: position 1,449,318 of record CM052264.1, on the reverse strand, counting down.
ATATGATCTTCATACATAGAGCCCGGTCACCTTCGAACGTTCGCTGAAAAGGGAACACTCTTTCAGGTCCTGCTTTATTACTGGAGCTTGAGAATACAAAGCATATGCTGTTGGATTTAAGGGAGTAGACTCCTTTTTTCAAGTTTGCAAGCGTGCGGGATTCGCGTTCTCATTTCTCGATAATACAAAATTTCAGTAGCCAAGAACGCTAGATAAAAGATCGATCTAGGGCGCTATCGCCCTCAAAAGTCCTATTTTTTCGTTTACGAGGCGTAATTTGCATTATTCGACAGTAGCTATGGAAATAGCTACATACGCAGTTGAATACTTCCGAATAATGCAAATTACTAGACTGCGGATCTTTATGCATTTATAGCAAAATTGAGTAGATGAAATTGAAAATTGTTGGAAAATTTTTAAAATTGGAGATATATGATTTCTCCTCTATTAAAATCATTAAGGGACGAAATAACATTCAATTCAGTTTCTATTTCTTGTAATCGATGCTGACATTTTTTATTTTGCATAGAGTCTACAAATTACGCTGCCGAATAATGCAAATTATGCCTCGTAAACGAAAAAATAGCACTTTCGAGGGCGATAGCGCCATAGATCGATCTTTTATCTAGCGTGTTTGACTACTGAGAAACCCCATTTTTGTATTATCGAGAAATGAGAACGAGAATCCCGCACCCTTGCAACCCTGGAAACGAGTCTACCGCCTTAACTTTCATCTTTGACTAATTTTTTCTTAAAAAAGAAAGTCTGCACTGTATTTAGAGTTTAATGTTTGAAGGTTTAGAGTTCAAGATCTGAAGGTTAAAGATTAAAGTTTTTGGGTTTAAGGTTGAATGCTTGAAGTTTCAGATTTAAGGCTGCTAGATGAACAGTAAAGGTTGAAGATTAATTAAAGCCTGACGCCATCATCGATCGAAGACGTTGATAACTTTTACGGGTAGGAAAAATTGTGAAATTTGAAAATCTGTGGGAATTACCGCCTGGAGATGGAAATGATCGTTGGACAGCGTAATTATATAGCGACAGGTAAACCCTCGCGGACAATCGCATCGGTTAGGTAAAAGCGTGGTGGAGATTCGTTTAGCAGGTAATTACTAGAGCACGTTTCTTGGAGTTTCTTTTGTGCACGACAGCGACGTTGGCTCGTCCAATTACGCGGAGCAGGCCATTGAACAAGATATCAACGTTGATTGCAAGCCAGTACCGATTGCAAGCCAGTACCGTTTGAATCTGCATCGAATGAAATCCTCGGTCGCCGGAAGGGATCATCGGTGTTTATAGTTGTAGCAGCGGAGAGTCTAGAGCACTGGTTCTTAATCTTTTTGAAGTCAGGGAACACTTTTGATTGTATAAAAAATTTGCGGAACACCAAAATTAATGATCCAGAAAACAAACAAAAACATTCCGCGTAGAAATAAATATATTTTAGAAAATATATTATTAAATATATTCAATATATTTCGCGGTATTTCGCGGAATTTCGCGGAACACCGATTAAGAATCAGTGATCTAGATAGAACAAGATCGCTGACAGTTATTCGTGTACAGGCAGTTTCCCTTAAAGATTGTTAAAGATCGTTAAGGCGTGCTCGTGCTCGTGTTGTGGTCGCGCGCGCGCTTGCGCTCGTACTCTGTTCTCGTCTAATGAACCCTTCTGCTCGAATATTCCGGAGGAAGGTGATTGACCTCCATAATACTTGGACAACCGAGACAGGCGTTGGACAACACGGCGACGAGGATCGCCGACGTTGTTTCTTCTGTCTAACAGTCACGCCGAGGTTACTGTTACCTCGTCAAATTCGAACATTGCCCAAATTGCGTAACCCAAAGGCCACGCACGAAACCGTAAATCTATCCTGCAGCGGGACCGAACGTTACGTTAGACTGGAATTCGAAACCAGTTTCTTCGTCGGTCAAACATTCGAACACAAAACCAAATCCATTTAACTCTATCGCGGAACTGAAGGTTACGGGCCGGGCCTGCGGTTTCACGGGACTGAACGGTTCTAACGATTTTTCGGGGACGCACTCCACGGCGATGCACTGGGGTCGCGGCCTCGAAAACCTAGCAGGATCTCGAAATAAGAAAATTCAAGAATTCATGATTATGTTTAAGAATATGCTCTTGTAGAACCAGTAAAAAATAATGATGTTGAAAGGCTAAGTTCTGTGAGTTTAGTTGTGGAGTGAAAAATGGATGTTCTAATAAGTATGTTTTTATAAGTACGCGACAATATTTACCAACCAAATTATTATGGTTTCTTTGTCTAATGGTAAATGAAGGATTACATATCGTGGTATTTAGAAAAGTGAACTGTTTTGTTACCTTGAAAAAATAATAAATATACATTTCCAAGGTTTTGGGAATGTTTGGCTTCAAGATTAATCCTTCGCACTTCTTTGTTGAGTGTGACTCGACACGAGTTTTCATCACAGGAAGTCGTTGGCAATAAAATTGAAAAAAATAACTCAGAGTGCAAAGAGTTAAGACTCGAGATTTAAGGTTGAAGGTTTAAGGACGCATAGGGTTAATTCACGAAAGAGCCTGAAACCGTGAAAAATTCGTTTTGGAAGTCGACGACCGGCTGCGAGAGGTCGAACGCGAATCTCGATCGCGAGGCCGACGATAAATTCCGGTTCTGCGGCGCGTTTCGATAAATGTTTACAAAGTTTTTGCAGCGTTCGCGGAGGCCGCGGGTAGCAAGCAAGAGGCTTTTGTTGCGGGCCGAACAAGAAGTCGGGAAAACGGTACCGAATGTATCTCGGCGGAATCCAGTCTCGGCACATTATTCACAAGCCCCCGCTATAAATTCCCAATGAAACGTGCTGCGACGTGAATCGAGTTGTACAGTCCGCGTTACGGTTGTACCAGTAAACTAATTAACCACGTTAATGAACCGTGATATAAGAGGCGTGCGTAGACGCGAGAACGGAGCGAGTCGCATGCACGATATGTATCACGTGCCCCGAAGGGGCCGTCCACGACCACCACGCGTACACATATACTACGTATGTATACCTCTCTTCTATCGTTAATGCATCGGAGAAACGGATGGAAAACCTTTGCCAAGAAACTCCGTCGATTTTTCATACGAGCACCACGATCGCCAGGCCGCACCGCGTCGCGCGCCGCTCAATTACGCCTAACGGTATGTATATCGTTTAACAGATAACGCGTTACGCACTAATTGCACGAAAACACTGGCCGTTCGATCGACCAATTCGCCAAGTCCAAACCCCGACACTGGGCTGTGCCCGAAGAAACGAATCGTTATTAACCCTCTCGCTACTGTGGACGAGTGGAATGAGATCTCGTGTATGCTTATTATTAATATGAAGTGTTTTCTTTGTGAATTTGAAACAAGTAATCGATTTTTAAGACATGTCATCGTTGGAAGGTGCTTGAAGATGATAAATATAAAATACTCCATATTTGACACAAGGTTTTTATTGTTTATTTTGTGACATTAGTTCTCTGCACTGCTTTGTCGAGTAACTTGCATCAGAGAAAGAAAAATGTAAATGAAACGGGTTTTTATATGTGTTTGGTCCTTCCTTTATTTATTCAGTTTCTTATTTTCTAGTTAAAGATGAGTATAAGTTCCACAAATACAAATTACAACAGTTTGAGAGCTATATTTAATATAATTAGTAAACAGAATTGCTTAAAATAAGTAGCAGTCAAGAAACTGACTTTTAAAGTAAATTTCAAATAAAACACTTAAAATAGTAGGGAGTTGTTGGCGACAAAATCGAAAAATAATTCGGAGTGCAAAGGGTTAATTTTTAAGGAATATCTGGTTCCTTTCCGCCGGCCATTTTTTTGCAAACTACACGTTCTATTGTCGAGTGAGATCTTTTTCTGTGGGCTGTATTTTTGTATGTTAGATTCTCTACATCGATTACAATTATGCCTCTGCATTCTATACAAAATAAACAATGAAAACTCTAATTGTGTAAAATAAGAATTTTACATTTAACATGTTTTAAAAATCGATTACTTGTGTCAAATTCTCAAATAAAACACTTCATATATTAATAATAAAGATAAACGAGATAAATATATCTTTATATCGATCGTATTTGTGTTAATATAGAATCGAGATATCTCGTCCATTGTAGCGAAAGGGTTAACAGCGATCCCGCGACTCCAACCTGTTCTTTCTTGTTCGCGAAAATCAGTTACACGCTGCGTTTTTGCTCGGCCAACTATTACACGGTTTCTTAACCCCTCGGCTTATGCTCGGACTCATTACAAACAGAATCTACCAAACACATATATCATTAACCCGAAGCCGGCGTCGCGCAGTCTTTCAGAGAGTTTACAAACACCGTTTATGTAACGAGAGTTGCATACACTGTCATCGATACTTAGTCAACAGTGCGGATTTCGTGCATTTATTTAAAAATTAGTTTGGAGGGGTATCGCAATGAAGAGACAAGGAAGTAGGAAAACCAAAGACTGAAGAGATGCAATAAGTAGTTATGTAGATACTTATTGTTAAAGAATGGGAATGAGAGTGAGAATGAGAGTGAAGATGAGCGAGTGGAAGAATGAAAGTTTAAGATACAATTGTACTGATTAGATTTATGTAAACCAAGTCTAATTTCTTAGCCGTGAGGCTGAAATAAAGTATATACTGTTATTATTATAAAAATGAGTTGGTGCAATTTCAAACGGGAGAAAGAGTAAGGATAATTGAAGAATAAAGATATACTATTCTCAACGTGACAAATTATTCAAGAAAGAATTAAATGTGAAATTGATGCAGACAATTTCTATTTCGATCCGAATTTTCTGTTTCCTCTAGGAAAATTGTGAACGACAAAGGTGTAAACGATCATCGAAGGTGTGTACGAGATTGTAGAGCAAGTGGTTAACGCATTTTACAATGAAGTCGAAGAAAACGGGATCTGTGTGATATGAGAAAAATGAGAATCTGAGAATTCTTCCGCTCTCCACCATGTAAAGATACCGTAAATTAATTCTAACCCCGCCGCCCATTAATCGAATTCATTTATCTAAGAAAATATGGAATCTTGATAGCGTTAATAATTGAAAGAGAAAGAATCGCGGTAGATTTAACGGATCTTTCCCTTGAATCGGACCTCGTTCCATGCATAATTATTCGTCGCAGCTTGACGAGATGTTATTCGAAAAACTTGGTCTCGAGTTTCTGTGACGCGTCGCGAATGGCTCGCGCTTCTCTCCCGCCGCCGTTTACGGCGGTAATGCGGCGTCATTAGGGAAAGAAAAGATTACGTTACAAAATGCATGCAATTCATCGTGCCTCGTTTTACATAAGAGACAATTGCGATTCTCGTTCTTCCAACGACGACGATTTCGACGGCAGGCTAACAACCCAACAAAACAACTCAGCGTTTTCTTGTCGAAAAACCATTGAAGAAACGCTGTCGGCCGAGACGAACACGATCTCAGACTCCACTCGAAAATTATTAAAGGAACATCAACAAGATGAACGATATTTTTCTACTTCCATAAATCACACTCGTGCGCTTTCTTTCTCCGTTGAATCACTCAATTAACGGAGAGAGGCAAACTTATTTTAAATGATACAGCGTGAAGGAGCTTCTACGCAATTTCAACTTCGAGAAATCATTCGTTCATAAGCAAAGTGACACAACTCAAAATATATTTCTAAAAAAAGTAGAATAATAAATATATAAATTGTGGTGTACTTCATAATCAATGTACACGACAATTAAGCCGGTATCTAAATAACAACAAATTATTTCGCATTTCTAAGTTGGTGATATACAACAAAAAGAATTTGCAATATTCGATAATTTTCAAATGGTTCTCTCGTATAATTTCCTTTCATTGACTTATGTCACGTTTCGTATGAATGAACGAAGTGATGTTACAACACTCCACTTTTAGAAATCAAACTCGTAAGCTCTCTCGTTCTCTATCGAACCACTCGATTTTAGAGCACCGACAAAATTACTGAATAGGTCCTAACAAGCTGGAGAAACTCGTATGCAACTTCAGCCTCGAAAAATTGCAGATCCTGGATCTTCCTGAAGCCTTTCAAGCAAGTCTCAGCCCAGGTAATCCCCGCCGCAGGTGCACAAGGGCTGCGAAGTTGAAAAATAGTAGATAGTAGTGCGTCGCTGGATTCGATAAGTCGATGGAATATTGGTCGTGGTATTGAGTCAGAGCCACCATACATTAACATATTTAATGGTACTCGAGGAGCGCTCGCACCGGCAACGAGACGGACATCGTGGAACATCGATGCGTTTGTGTGAAACGCGCGCGCACGTTTCTCTCTCCGTTTCTCCTCGTCTCTCTTGCTTCTCTCTTTCTCTCGCTCTCTCACGCTGTTTCTCTCTCCGGTTAACTAGGCGGCAGTGTCGCTAGCGCAGGTCGACTGGTGTGCACGTGCACCGATATGCACAGGCACGCACACACGGAGAGACGCATGCGCAAACTATGCACTCGACGAGTCATTGACCCGCGTATAAAACACTCACACGAGCATGTTAGCACCTACACAGACCGGCGAAACGCGCGCAAGCTCGCTCTCAGACCGCTACACTGTGCACCGCGAAGTGCACCGTTTTCTGGACAGAAATTCACTGCTTTTCTCGCCTTTCTAATCGAGGCATCCAATCAACGGGACTCTCAACTGCGTCGAATATGAAAATCCTCATCTTTTCATTCAAGAGTTGTCGCGGCCTTGGAATTAATTGCAGAAGATTTACACGAAACATCGTGGCACGGTACATCTCCGAACAACGAGATCCAGAAAGCGTTTAAAAAGACTATACACGTCATATCGATCTATACTAAAATATATCTGTCTGGTCGGATATATTCCGTCGGATATATTTTAATATAAATCGACCTTAAACTGTACGCTGCAAACGAGTGGAAATTGCAATTGCAAGCCGACAACACAGTCCTACAAATTTAAATATGTTTCCATTCTCATTTTAAAATCAGATCCGAGAACAGAGGAATTCTCTATCACGCACAGTTTTCGAAATCTATCGGTTTTTATAAGAATGCATGATATTGATTTTTAAGTATACGAAGATGTTGAGTAGAATTGAATGGGAACGATTTGTTGATATCGGAGAATGACTTTTCCGATTTGTTGTGGAGGAGCGACGGCACAGTGCACCGAACGGCAGGCTGCAACCGCTGCCGGTGCACTGCACTGCAGTTGCAGCGTTGCACAACGCGGGATCGTGTGTTCGCGGGGATTGTATTCCCCGCTGGTTATTATTATTACGTGCAGAGAGACAGAGGGAGAGAGAAAGAGAGAGAGACGCGAAAAGCGCGTGCCCGCGCTTGGGAAACTCTTCGTGCGGAGCGGCGGAGCTTCGGAGGACAGGTCCTCCGACTTCTTTTTGCTTTTCTGCCCCATGTATCGTCCCTCTTTCTTTTTCTCTTTCTGCTTTCGCTTCTGGGACTACTCTCGCGGTCCTCGTCTTCTGCTTCTTCGCCGAGTCGTTGACTTCGTCCTCTCCGCGATCGATATTTTAACCTTCGAATCAAATTATTTCATTCGGACCACTCCGCTCCGGCTGCCGCCTCCTCTCTCTCGAGATCTCTCTCTCGATCTCTGTTTCTCTCGATCTTGATCTCGCGCTCGATCTCGCATTCGATCTCTCGCACCACCGTTGCTACGTGCCGGAACAATTATTTTTAACGTGCCATTGCGACCACGATTATTGGACCACGGCTCTTTTCGCATTTACTGCGTAACGAGACTGCGTTCGATCTTCAATCATTTCAAGATGAAACGCTCTCAACAATTTTTCGAATTAATATAATGCACAGACTTTTTCGGAAATGATTATTTACGAAGAAATTATTGAATTTCTGTTGCATACAGATCATTGAAAAGCCTATTAGTAGACTTCCGGTAGACAACGTGTTAAAATAACAGTTTTATTAATAATGTTATACAGGGTGAACCACGAAGCGTTATCAGCTTAGATTATTCTGCTATTAATGGTTCGATCGGAAGTTTTTTAACTAAAATAACGTGGTTCAAGGAGACCTTTAAAATGATTGTACCAAATTTTTTGTCAACCCTTTTTGCCAGAGTTTCAGTTTTTTGTTGGCAAACCAACCATTTTTTTACACTCATCTTTTAAAGGATACTGAGATAAATTCGGTAAGCATCATAAAAAATATTTTTTTGAATCTAAAAGGATCAAAAATTAATTTCTTAACCTTTTGGAACATCGATACCATTTTGAGCATCGATTCAATTAAGGTGAATGATATTTTCTTATTGTTTCTTTGGTGTAGATGAAGAAGAAATGCTTTTTGTGGTGCTTGCCGAATTCTTGTCAGTATCTCTTAAAAGCTGGGTGCAGGAAAATTGTGCGTTTACCTATAAAAAAACTGAAAGTGACTGATCGCTCTGGAAATGAAGGGTTGACAAACAATTTGGTATCCTTGAACCATTTTATTTTAGCTAAAAGAAGGTCCGCCCGGTATAGTCACCATCATTTCCTGCAATCGTCTCCAAACGTTTTGCAAATTGATGAATTTTCTTCCGAAAATCAGATACGAACTTTCGCAATCATCTTATGCGATGTTAATATGTAGATTGATAAAAATACAACAGCGTCAACTTCTTTTCGCGCTATCACCGTTTCCTGTTTCACCCGTGTATTTTAGTCGTAAATGCATAAAATCCACAGTCTATTAACCTTTAGATGGCCGGAGCGCGGCCACTATAGTGGCCCAAGGTAGACAGCTATTTAATGTTGCATGTATAATTTTGAAAATCTCCAATATTTGCCGAGCCGTTCAGGGCCGCACTGACCGCTATAACGAAGTTAAAGACTTTGAGGAACATGTCAAGAATGTTCTTGATTAATAAAATTGTACGCGCACATACGATTTAATAATTAGCGATTAAACAGAATAAATGAAACGTTATATTAAGAAGATCAGGCAGAAGTATGTGTTAAAAAGAAAACAAGCTGAACAAACAAATAAAGCTGAAAATGGTCTTGAACAACATTAATTTTATAGTCGTGAAAAATGTCCGCTGCTCGAAGGTCAATTAGATCGGCTGAACAAGGCAAGGTAAGTTCGGTTCATCGAATTTGTCTAGAAAAATGTAAATTTTCGAAAAGTTTCGCGATTCATTTTACGTTGAAGCAGCGCGTCTCTCGAACGAGCGCGAATTCTCGCGGCGAGAACCATGTGTCCCATTTGCGAAAACATGGCCGATTAAGGAATTGCGCGGCCGGGGTTAACCGCCGCGACTCAGCTTTAATTGGTGGTGAACGTAATGCTTCTGTGGCGCTCTAACTCTATTATTTCAATATCTATCGCGCGCCAGAATACCGCCAGCCGCTACTCAACAACAACAAACAACAAACCAGCTCTACGAAAACTAGTCGGAACCGGTCGACGTCATTATTCGAGACTCAATTAAATCCGGGAGATTGTGGGAAGAGGTTGCGAAACGAGTAGACGGTTACATTGCTCCATCATTTTTCTTGGTACGTCTCAAATATCACGAAGAAATCCCACGAAAGGCAATTTAGCCAACCACGCGTCACTAACCTGTCGCAAACATGACGGTCGGGATACTCGAATTTTCGGATTCGGCCGGATGTTCCGAAAGCGAGCGCACCCTCGCGTTTAAACATTGTTTAACATGTTTAAAGGTTTATAATACAATAAAAATATATACTATTGCATTCGGGAGAATCTGTAGAATCGTTCTGCGTAAGAATCATTCATGTAGCTTGTGTGGTTCGAGCAGAAAAATTCTGAGAGCTCAAAATATCACGTTTTCGTCAAAAGCGTCTTGTCCTTGTGTTTAAACATTATTTAAACAAATTGAAGGGTTCGTAGTACAACAAAAAATATACCATTATATTCGGGAGAGTCTACAGAATCGATCTATGTAAAAATCGTTCATCTAGCTTCCTTAGTTGCTGCGGAAATAATTTTGAAATCTAAAGTTGGGCAGTGGTCACACCTCCGAGTGACAATGTCAGTCGCAATTTTCGAGAGATTTCGCGGACAATCGATGAGAGAGAAGGGAGAGCCAGAGAGAAAGAGAGAAGGGGGCCCGGTAAGAAGCCGGGAGGAACAGGGCGACAGGGGCCCACACGAAAACGGCCGCGCGAAGCAGCAGTATATGTAGTTGTTGACTCGCTGACTGACTAAACTAATGACATCGTTACTGACTGGCCTGGCCTTATGCTGCCCTCTCTCTCTCATTCTCCTCTCTCTTTCTCTCTGTTAGTGCCCCCTCTCTTTTTCTCCGCGGCTCTCGTTCACCGACGGGACACAGTGTGCAGCACACGGACGCAGCTGCACACCGATGCACTTTCACGCGGCCGCGCATTGAGCACAGACTGCGATCACTGCCGGAGTTCAACGATCCATCGACTCGTCCCTCCTTCTGTCCTCTCCCGCCACCCTTCGACGCAAAACCGAGCCCCCTCCATGCCGAAAGCGAGCACTCCGTGTCTCTCGCGAACTTTTCGTGCCTCTTTCGGCCCTCCCCGATCTACCTTCCACCTCCGAGGGCTTGAACACAAATCCACAACCCCTGAAAACGCAGTCCCGCGTTCCCCTAACGACATTTTTCCCTTTAACCCTTCACCGGATAGCTGTTTCGTGACTGACCCCTTTACCAGCAGACAACAAGAAATTCATTAAACGGAACTTTAGACTAAACCTACCACCGCTGAATTCATATTTTTTTTTAATAATTATTAATGCAGTCGGTGCTATTTTTACTTGAAAATTAAACATTTCTCTCTAGCTAGAATAATTTCATTGTATATGATTTTTTCCTTTTGATGGATATGAAATTGATATAGTGTGTCTCGATACAGTACTTAAATATGTAGTAATTGATTAGATACCAACATATTTAGTAATGTAAACAAAGGTGGTTCGGAACCCACCGTAATAAAAAGTAGGTCCCGCTGAAATTAGGCGATAGTGAGAGTGGAAGAGGGGGAGAGTGGTAAATGGATTTGAAACCCTGAGGGGACCAAATATCATTACTAGGTAGTAATGTAAACAATATTATGAATGATGGTACAGCAGTTTTTAAAATTATGGAAAAACTTCCATGGATTCAATAAAGTTTAACCAAGCACACGTTGTGATATTGCAGAAAATCTAAATAAGATAAATTCAGTCACTTTTAATGCTTCGTAGATTTAGTGTTTCAAGCCTTATACATTCCTCAGGGTAAAAATTCGCCGACTTACTATTTTCACATACTGTAAAATGATTGATCTCTTTATGTCTATGTAGTGAGATGTATCTCTTTAAAATGTTATAAATGACGTTATAAATGAAACATAATTTGTTAATTTAAAGTGTAGAGCAAACATGGGTGAATTATTATCCCAGTCTCTTTTATGCAACTATTTTTGAGGAGCGTATGAGGGTTAAACGGTGATTTGATTTTTAGATTTAATTAAAACCGTGAGATGTTCGAAATCTTCATCAAGAGTGTCCGACTCGATATCTGGCTACAACAGGTGTGTAGTCATAAATTCGATGCACTAAACACATGCGAAACAGGGTGTAAAGAGGGAGGTGTAGTTTCGAGCTATTATTAACCCTTTGCGGACGAATCTCGCGATCAGGCTTTTGCTGAATAGCGTCAAACGTGTCAGCACTGCGTGTCTGCGATAAAACCGACAATTTCGCAAGCATCAGATACCAACTACAGTTTCTCTTCATCAGACTGTTTACCGGTGATTATTCGATAAATTTTTTCGAATCTACGATTCGCAGCGAAATATTTCTATTGTCTAATCCGACGATTATAAAAATTATTTCGTAAATGTTGAAAGCCGGCTATGGTCCATGGTTATGGATTTTTTAATAAGTCCAGAAGCCGGACATTTTATAAACAATTCGCTTTGAGTGCCAATCCAGCAGCATCAAAAATTCCAATGCTAGGGCAAACTGTACAATAATTGGCACCCTAAGCCAAGATCGTAGTAAAAATCTTTTTATCTTTTCTTGAAATGTTTAAAAGAGCTGAACTTTCTATTATTATAAGCGAATAGAGATTTTTCAGCAAAATCAAACAGTTCTACGAGCCATAAATCTTTTATTATAAATTACATTCAGTGAATAACAATTGTAAGACAAATAGTACAGTCATTGACATATTTGCTAATAGTCGTATGTGAAACTCTGTTATGAAAACTTACAACGTTGCTTTGGAATATAAATAAGAAGCAATGAAAAAATGATTTTCTATACCAGGAATTCTTAATATTTACCGTATAAATCAAAAGTGTCAATAACTACAGCAACGCAGCAATAGTAGAGTTTAACTTATTTTACCTAAATAAAAATTGAAAAGTCAAGATACATCACACTAAGAATACTCATTCACTCTTTCATAAAATCTGCAGTCCAGTAATTGTTTTCTGGGAATCGAGCGTTCCCGTTGAGGAAAGACATATTTGATCGTTCTACGTGTGACAAACATTGGCAACTATTGTACCAAAAGAGTTTGTCTATTATTTTTAGTAGGATTAATAGAGCCTATGGGAGAAAATATTTTCGGAAAAGTGAAAGAATCCGATGTTGAGGGCCTAAGCAAGATCCGTCGTTTTCTAAGCGGTGATCACAGTAGCCGAAGATGATCTTCTGGTTGTATTTTCGAACGAGATAAGGGCCGACCGCGACTTATCTGTGGAAACGTCCTCATTCCGTTTCATCAGCCACGTTCTATAGACGCGCCGTTATGCTAATCGTTTTAACGGCCAATAAAATATTACTCGTCGGTGACGGAGTCCAGTCTTCGACGCGACAGAATTCGCATTTTCTGCTACGTTCCATTTACATATCTTCTGTTTCCATTCTGTTAAAAAGAAGCTTAAAAATTCTCTTTTATATTCTAATCCCAAACGAAATGATTATTGTTGTTCGAAAAAAAAATTATGGAATACTCGTCGATAGATGATCGTTATTTAGAAAATATCCATACGTCTATTGATTACAAATGGAAAGTAATATAAAACTCTAGAAGATTATATAAAGTGTTCAAGTGGGACAGTCATTGAGGCTCTCGTTGCAATGTATATGTGTATACATTAAAATATTAACAAATAATAACGATAATAATATACTAGAAACATTGTCTGCTCGAAGAAGAGCATCTATGAGTTTTTGTGCATGACCCTTCTTTGTTATTTTACGCAAAATCTTTTTTATATTGTGCAAACATTTATGTAAGAGGGCTTCAGTCCGTTTATAAATAAATAAATAATGAATATTGCAATGTTTCTCGCTCTATTTGTTGGAGCACGCGATTGTTCATTTTGCCCGAATGTCAAAAATACAGGAGGGTTTAGCATAACTGGGAATTTGACGGTGCGTGTGCTCGCAAAAGTACGCGGTCGCCATCGTGCGCGTGCAGTGCGTGTGGTCGCTCGAACACCGTCGAAAGTGAGAGTTCCACGGGACTCGCACACAGAACCGTGTCACGCACACGCATTGCCACGCGGTTTGCACACGAAGAAAACCGCCGGCGTCGTTTAGCGATGGGATGGAGTACCTTGCAAGCAGATTCGAGCCTCGAATGATTCGATCCCAATCTCTAGAAATATTTCAAAAAAATCGTAACAATCCAAGCATCCAAGTTACTTCATCACAACCATTGTTACATGATCGAACGCATCACCTTATTATCAACCTATCTCGTAGATTTCTTATTATCTTAGAAGAAAGATCAACACTTCATGATTAACCATTGTAAAATGATGAAGTGCATCACCTTAAAGAAACATCAATACTTCGTTACAACCATTTTATAATGGTGGAATGCAATCACCTCAAACCTGCTGCAGATTATTAAACTGCAGATTTTATGCATTTATGACAAGAATAAGTTGGTGTGAATCAATACAGTAAAAACATTAAAATAATTTAAGGACGTGGATGAAAATGTATTTCCTTTTTCAATAATTTGAAGAGAAGTTGATATTCGTGAATTATTTTAATGCTTGCACAGTTTTGTTTTACACTCATCCATTCGTTGTCATGAATACATCAAGTTCGCGGTCTAGTCGTTACTAGACTGTGGATCTTTATGCAAAATAAAAATGTTCTGCATTGATTGTGGGAAGCAGGAGTAAAATGAAATTCTTGCATTAAAAACAACAACATTACAATATTCTTAAATTTTTTACCGTTTTATACTGTTCTACTCATTACTAGACTGCGGATTTTATGCATTTATGATAAAAATGGCTACGCACAATTTAAAGCAGGGACCGTATTAAAAAGATTTAAGGACATCAGTGTATCAGTTTCAGTTTAATAAGATAATTAAATGAAGAAAGAAATTTCTATTTGGCACCTGCGTCTTGCAAACAACGCAAACATTTTTTATTTTGCATGAAGATCCGCAGTCCACTCGTTACACGTACGACTGTTTTCGAATAGAAATCGAAGCTGACGAAATAAATTCAGGTTACTGAGATTGCTTCAGATGCTTCGCGATAAATATTGAACTTGATCCCATCCCTACCGATCGTCTCTCCTCTATTAGCGAGGCAGTTGTATGTGTTTGCTCGCGCGAGAACAATCGCTCTCGAGAAGCCAAATGAGAGAGACGAGAGGAGGAGAGAGAGATCGTACGGGACATGTGGGTGCACGTGTACGCAATCGACCGAGAACCGCATCCGCGAGAAGGATGCGGCCAATGCATCGATGCAGTTTCGTTCGACGACTGGAATGTCCGGTGCGCAAGCTTTATCGAGCCGGCCGATCGTGTATCCGATCCGAAACCACGTGGGCGTCGGTATGCTAAATAGACAACGGTGTCCTAGTAACGCTGTGCGTCGGTGTGCCAGTTACAGAGCACACCCTTCTCCTCTGCAACCCCTGTAGGATCGATCATCGATCGAACTCTCCTATGTATCGATACCCCAGCTTGTGCTCTCTTCCGAATCGAATTCGTTTGCTCGGAGCACGAGGGCACCGGTGCATAGTAAGATCGCGGCTTCGAAAATCTGGCAGAAACTCGAAATGGAAACTCAAGAATTCATGATTGTCCATCAGTAAATTATAATTAAGAATATGCTCTTGTAGAATCAGTAAAAAATAACAATGCTGAAAGGCTAAGTTCGGTGTCATTTGAGTTCAAAATTGGTCATTGCTATTGAGTTTAGTCATGGAGTGAAAAATAGATTTTCTAATAAATATATTTTAGCTGAAGTTAAGACGAATTCAACGATCTACTATATGAAAGCGGTGGAAAGTATACGCGAGTGTCATGATACATTGGTTGGATGATGCTTTGGCGAAGTTTAATTAAATGGCGACTCTCTATTACCAGTCCCATGGGAGCTGGAATTATTAGTCAGATTTGTAAATGCATTTTTGCGTTAGTGTATTGAGTGCAGCAAGTTTAGTTAGAATCCGAAAAATTTTGAGAGTGATACGTCTTCAGTTTCAATTTTTATTTGAATAAATTAGTACGATTTTATTGTAATCTTTGATACTGCTGGATCGGCACTCAAAGCGAATTGTTCATAAAAATGTTGGGCTTCTAGGCCTATTGAAAATCTACTATATTATAACCTTGAGCCCATAAATAATCTTAAAGTAGTTTTATCCGACTTTTCAGGTCAAATACCTACTATGCGACAGAGGGTTAAAATGAACTTATCACATTACCGACCGGTGATTATTGCATAATTTTGAAAAATGGCTAAACACTTTTTAATGGAACCTTCAATAGCAACAGCAATTTTTTCATTGTGAACTAACAAGTCATCCTCAATAACGTCATTTAACAGTTTCATTTAAGATCGCAATGTAAAAGCAAATTTCTATGCTTTCTTTTGGTACAGCACAATTATTGGGAATCCAATTAATAGGCTTCCGGTAGGTAAAGTGTTAAAATGAAACTCAAAACCGAACTTTGCTTATTGAAACCGAGTCGCATCCGTAAACGGGTAAGATTGAGATGCAGAGCAGAGTGTGCTTCAACTCAAAGGTCTGGTCTCGACGGTATAACACGGCATGGTGGAGGAAGGACGCGCACGAAAGGAGCTCTATAAATTTTTTCTCCATCGATCTGGGAACGTGGCCCACCCCCGCCGAAGCCATCACCGTCGTTGAAACAGCTGTCGCGCGTGTTATGAGACAGCTTGTAGATGTTTTGTCGAACGAGATCCCCCCGAAAGTCGTTGGTAACGTCTACTCTCGACGACGACTCTGCGAAACGGCCTGGGCCGTAGAGGGACCGAAAGGGGGACCGAAAGGGAGACACCGAACGGAGACCTAAGGGGGGGAAGTGATAGAATTTAATGCCCACGATGCGTCGTTTGATAAGATGGGCAATATATGTGCAATCATGGTGGTTATCGAGTCGTTACCACCGCGCCGAGCTGACCTTTAAGCGCGGGGGTCAATTCTGGACTGTGTTCCTCCGCCGTGTCCTCTCCCCAAGCCCCTAACCCGGCTTCACGTACCAACATAGTTATTTTCTCATAAACGAGCGCGAGCGGACCAATTGACGCGCCTCCCTGAATTCCGTCACACTTTTGCTCGTCACGATTTCGTGTGCCACGACGCCCACTCATGGGATCAAGTTCACTATGCATTTACCGGTACGAGACAATTTCTGTCACCGAGTCTCGTCCCGCGAATTTTCGTCTCCGTTCAAAGGCAGTGAGATCAGTGTACCTAATGGCTGCGAAGACGCCAGGAGAATGCGGGTCCGATTGATTTTTATGCAAAATAAAAATTGCACTTCATTTATTGCAAGATATTGGAGCTATTGAAACACAAAATGTCAGATTTTAAAATGCACGTGTTACAAAGCATTTCGATCAAGTATCACTTTGAAGTGCGAAGCTGATCTTAGGTCCTGTGTCTTCAATTTTCATTTAAATATATAATTTTACTTTTAAATCGATTTTATTTTAACGTCAATGCGATTGCACTCTTTTCGTACGAGTGGAAAAATGTTTGCACTGCAGTGTGTTGCCCAAGGAATCTCGGTACAATGTCTCTGTTAAGTGCAACCGAAACGAATTTCGGGAACGGGAATTTCGGGATGAAGAACGCCGAAAGCTTCGTTTATCGCGCGACTAATAAGGAAAGGGAGGATCTCGGGATTTTATTTCTGCTGAAAATCGTTTTACGCCCTGTTTCCGAGGCTCGGTGTCGTAAAAAGATGGGGATCGAAGATGGCTCGAAAATGAACTTCTTTGAAAGACGCGGAGTGGAGTTTTACGAGTTCGATGCACCGGCGAGGAGATCTGCCTTGCTTAATTGAACGCTCAACAGTGGAATACGCATTTTTGCAATGCTTTCGGATTTTTATTGCGTGGCCCCACCTCTCTACGCCTTATCGAGCGAGCATTTCGAGATAGGTAAGAGAGATCTGTCTCTCTCTTTCTCTCTGTTTCTCTTCTTTTGCTCTCGGGGGACAGTTGTGTTTAGCTTCGATCGAGGACGAATGGAGAGCCGCCGAAAATAATCCAACGACAAGCTTGAATGCGAAACCGCTAAATAAATGCAAATTCGCTGGTCAACGACAGCTTCCTTCCTACGAACGCCTCCGCGGCTCCACGAAATCCTACTCTGCATCCTCTCTCTCTCGCGAAAAGTTGCTAAGAAGCGTGCAAAATTTTCTGTCGGCGCAAAATTCATTTCTCCAGTCGGTCTCTCGATTGAAAAATGAAACTTGCAAGGTCCAGCTGTAAAAATGAATATTCACGACAAGATGAGGCGAGATTAACCTCTCACCGATGGCGTCTGTACTGGTACTGATTTTGAGGAATATTTACAAATTGATTATTGAATAAAATTTTTATTTTGTTTATAGATCCACAGTCTAGTAATGACAATCCATTCTATTACTAAATGAACGTGCCCAGAACGTTTCATTTAAATTTCAAGGTCCCGAAAATCGGGGAATCAGCGATCCAATAAATTTATCCAATTCAATTAATTCTTTTAGAGTTCCGTTTATGCGTTCGATAATCATAAAACAAAGAATCTCGAATGAGTCGTTCAGACTCTGCCCATAAAAATGAATTTTTAAATCAGACCGTCGTCTATAGAACCGTTCGAACTTCGGATTCCTTGATCGAGGGTCACCCCGTATATTAACGGAGCCAATAAAATCGTGCGAACTTCATTTCACGGACAACAGTCCCCGTCCGAATGCTGCAAAAAGGCGTGGCGATGTGTGCAGAATTTTAAGGCGATAAGACGCGACGGGTCGCGATAACCGAATGAAAATCCTCGTGGATCAGCCTTGTCCCCTAAATCTCGCGGCCGTAATCGACTTGTAAATCGCGCGGGCTCTTTTCATTGAGAACAATCTTGGGACCCCACGCATGTGGTCGTCTCGTTGATTTATCGAGCCGAAAAATAATTAATCGCTCGCTGCCAATCAACCGAGTTCTGCGTCAGAAAATGCTGCGAACAGAGCTTGCTAGGAATAGGTCTCGTTAACAGTAGGTTTACGCAGCACTAATAGTGACAATTTGACAATATTTTATAAAAATAACTATTTTATAAAAATAATTTATTTCTTTAGTTACATATTATTTAGAAAATAATAATCTTTTTCTAAATAATATATACCCAAAGAAATAAATTTATTGAATAATTTCTCATGTTTCCCGTTATAGTTCGTTTATAAACATTGATAATGCTATCCACTGCTTTTACAAAACCTAGTGTCAAGAGCATTTTAGTTATTCTTCGTTATCTCAATTTAGGGAGAAATTTTCGGTCCAAATCATTTTCCAAGTGAAACACTTGAAACAATTCATTCTTATTAGGGCCGACAGACATCATGGTGAATCCACGTTGTATACACGGTTACGGAGGAGGGTTGAAGGATGCAGGACCACGGGGAAAGCGAGGAAAGCTGTCCCGTTTCGAGGAGCTGCGGCACGGTGATACAGAGCGCGTAACGCGCGTCTCGGCATCGAGAGCTCTAAGGCTATTTCTGTACGGGCGCGAGGCGGTCTCCGGCATGTAAGAGCCTCTGTATAGGTATATAAACAGGGTACAGAGATCGCCGGCAGCCAAGTGTCTCCGAAGCTGCCCGAAAGAACCGTGATGCGCGCGTTCATCCAACGGAAACGCGGAAAAATCGATTGAAATTACAATTTCTACTGGTCTCTACTGACGGACCTCGGTCAAGCTAATTGATATTCAGTGGCATTTATAACAATCATCTTGAAGTACTTCCACAAAGCGCCAGACCTCCTTTTGGTGTTCAACGTGTTCAAGAAAAAAAGAAATTTTAACGTCCGTCTTCTACTTCTGGCAATTGATCCAATTTTTCGATTTTGCATAAAGATCCACTCATGATGCTTCAAAAATGTAGTAGAGAGATTTTCATCTATGAACTGAACAATTAACCAATCTAGAATTGATATTCAGTGGCATTTATAACAATCATCTTGAAGTACTTCCACAAAGCGCCAGACCTCCTTTTTGTGTTCAACGTGTTCAAGAAAAAAAGAAATTTTAAGTCCGTCTTCTGCTTCTGGCAATTGATCCAATTCTTCGATTTTGCATAAAGATCCGCAATCTAGTCATGATGCTTCAAGAATCTAGTAGAAAGATTTTCATCTATGAACTGAACAATTAACCAATTTAGGAGAAAGTACGAACTGGAGGTTGCATCCACAAGAAATCCTCAACGGTGAAAACTGTATGATCCCGAGCCGTGAAATTCGCTAGAAATCCCTAGCGACTTGGTTGGTCAGGAGTTTGAAAAATTTGCGAAACGCAAAAGTGCATCGCACGGGGTTGCCGATAGCAATGGGAGGAACTATCGGGCAGCGGTGGCGTCCCGATCGATTTATCCGACAGAAATAAATCGTGGGTCGGGCAGAGAGAGCGTTAGCTTCTCGCTAGCTCGTTCGCTAGCTCGCGGAGCTGTTCTATCCGGCCTAATGAGCCCGGGATCGCGGGAACATCGCATCTCCGGCCTCGTAAACAAACGTTTTACGATCTCGCCGGGCGTATGCATCATCGACGGAACTTTTAATAGTCGGCCGTCGGCGTCGTTGCAATAATCGTGTCAGCGGGAACGTTTATTGCCTCCAGCTGGGCAGCTTTTGGAAACTGGTCGGGAGGCTCTCGTTCGTCGCGCAATCCGCATGGAGACGTCTGTCACGACGAACGAAGAAGACCGGCCGTTTACGAGCGGTTTTACAAGCATCCGCGGACGATCCGCTCCGAAAAATGTGACCCCGTCGAATCATCTAACGCGTTTCCACGGTCTGTAACACGGCTTCATCGTTTAGAATGATTTTCCACAGGCTACGGTCCGATCTATCGCTTCGAACATCGTTTTCCGGTTTCCAACCGTGTGTTGCTCGCTTCGAAACCGTGTCTGATTGCTCTAAAGCGCACATTTCTCTCAGCATAATTTTGTGAAGCGAGTCACGAAAGTTTTTCAATATTTTATTGCTCGCACTGACCATGCTTCAATCTCTTTAATTCGTTTCCAAAAACCTGTCTGAAAATTATTGGGTATGGAAATAAGTTTCCGCCCTTTTTTGTTGAAAAGAAACTATTCAGAAATACAAATGGAAAGTGAATTCATTCAAAGTATGCTCCATCGGCAACCTTCTTCTACCGTTCAGGTAACAAACGAATTCCTTAAAGAAAAAAATCTGGTTGTTTCGATGCAATCCATTCATCGAGCCAATTTCAGGTACTTTCATAGTATTTTTCATAGTACTTTCATAGGAACAAGTGGAAATCTGAAGGAGCAATGTCCGTCGAATATGGCGGGTGAGGCAAAATTTCCCAGTTCACTCCTTCCAAGTATTTCTTGACGGGTTTTGCGACATGTGGCCTAGCGTTGTCACGGAACAGAATCAGCTTATCGTGCCTGTTGTTCCATTCCAGTCGTTTTTCTTGTAATGCTCGCTTCAAACGTAATAGTTGTAGTCCTTCAAGTATTTAACGTGGATTTTCATCAAGTAATGTTCGCAAATCTGTATCTTCGAATTTTTTAGCGCACCGTCGCGATCTTTGTCCCTTACGTCGAAATCGTGGTTTTTAAACCGCCGAAACCATTTTTTACAACTTGTATTTGATGGAGCATCGTCCCCGTAAATGAGCAAACGATGCGTTTCCGCGGCACCTTTCTTTAAAACAAAATAATGCATAACTTCCCGCAAATGCTGCGTACTTGGAACAAAAGTCGATATTTTTGACGCGAACACTTGACTACTCTAATAATATTTAAGATTTATTTAAATTTCTTCAATTAATAATTACTATAATAAAGTATTAAATTTTCTATAAAATTAATTTTTCTATTACTGTTCACGCTCCAAACAATTTCCACTAACTGCGTTTTGAAGACACACCTTTCAAAAGCATATACATATCGCGTTCCATCAAATACGCGATCGGTACTTAAGTACAACGACATCTGCGAAAGGGCGGAAACTTATTCCCATACCCAATACGAATATACGCCAGTTTTCACAAAAATTTTAACGTAAGCAGCGAGAGTAATCAATTTTACTCCATGACGAGTATACTCGTCGTGCAAGCTAAGAGGTTAAGTCGTCTCAATTAGGTCATCCTATAAATTGACGATCGAAGCTCGACCGAGATCATTTCCCCAACGGAGTTAGGATTGTGCAGAATTCGGTAACGAGTTGAACGAATCCCCGTCGAACGAATCCCCGTCGAACGAATCGATCGGATTGCCGAAAGTTTCGCAGAATCGTGACACAGGGCGAACGATTTCGTTGCAGATATGCCGAGCAAGCTGAATGGGAAGGCTCTCGCGATTTACGGATCAGTGCAGTTTTTCGGGTAGCTCGCTCGCCGGTTCGGTGAACCTGTTCCGTTTCTTTTCGGGTCTCGCTCGAAAGCCACCAGGCATTCCCAAACGAGTGGCACAACGCGATCTGTGACGGCCTCTCAATCGTCGTCTCCTTTGATTCCTGGGATAGCATTCGTTTCTGATCATTTTCGCCCGATCGTCAACCTTCTGAATTTCTCAGCTTCCAACAAAAACGAAAATTGAACCGATCAAATCGTTTCCTCGGAAAATGATTATTCTTGTGTGTTGGAACAGGAGCACAGATGGCTCAAGGGCCACGTGAGTTTACACTTAACCCTTTGCACTCGAAAATTAAACATTTTTTCCGACTTAGAATAATTCCATTCTATATTGTTCTTTTCTTTTGATGGATATGAAAAATTGATATAATACCTCATACAATACTTAAATGTTTAGTGATTGGTTAGATACCAACATATTCAATAATGTTTTGAATACTGATGTACACACAATGTTTTGAATAATGATACAGAAATTTTTAGTGGTGACCCAGAGTCAGCTGGTCAAATCACCGAAATCACAAATTATAAAGACAGAATTGCTTCCTTTTCTTGATTTATTTCTTCCTTCTCGCAAGAATTGATTCGATAGATTTCTTTAGTCAAGCATATGTATATAACTAAACAATTTCTCAAAAAAATGTTTCGATAATTTCACACGTAATTCACACGTACCGGTCGTCTGTTCACCACCGTCCGCCTCTACTGAAGACTCGAGTAGGTACACGGTGCTCTTCCCGCTTTTATATCTCGCAGACTTCCCGGACACCGGGTACGCTTAAATCGGCCGTTAAACCGGGATGACAGATCGCGGGTCGCAATCGTCGCAAAACCAGACGAAAAAAAAAAGACAGAGGAACAACCGGCAAGAGAGCCGAGAGCCGAAGAAAGCGAATAAAAGAGAAAAGGCTTCGAGTAAAAGAAAATCGAGAGAAAAAATGGAAAAAAGCTCGGGGGTAGGCGAGTCGAAGAATAATGCGACCGGGTCGAGAGACTCATTATGATTACGGGGCTAAGCACAAACAGAGGCAGGATCGGTGTTTGGCCAAAGAAGAAGAAGAAGAAGACGAAGAAGAAGTAGAAGCAGAAAGGAAATTAGAAGAAGACGAAGAAGAAGATGGGGAAGAGAGCCCTCCGGGGTCTCCTCTCTTTTATTCCCGGTGCGTATTCGTATGAACGGGCCAACGACAGAGACCGAATACCAGACGTCAGAGTGGTGGCTCTGGTGCGAATGTAGAGACATCCGATGACCGTATGCAAATCGCATCCTTGACTCGGCGAATGCAAGTACATAACACGGACGTGTACACTCCGTTAGGCGTTGGTGTATATACCTGCGTCAACGGGCCAATGACCGGCGCCGTATTCCTTTCTCTCTCTTCTCCTCTCCATCTCTCTCTCTCTCTATCTCTCTCTTTATTCCTCTCTCCCTTCTAGCTCTGACTCGCTGGTTTCGTCTCTGTTCATCGACTGTTCGTCTCGCGACATCCACCTCTTTCTCTCTCTTTCTCTAGGCTTTCTCTGTCGCTCCTCGACTCGGTTCGAGGCGAGGGGCACTCGAAACGAGCAATGGAAACTTTCTCCCTCGTTCGTGATATACAGGGTGGTCCCCGAGCAACTGAAACAGGTCGGTCGCTTATTCCACCGCACCGTCGCGATCCGAGAAATCAATGCCTCGGACCTGCGAGCCGAACTGTCCCGCGTTTTTCCGCTTACAATTACAGCCACAAGATAGCATTTTCCTCACTATCCTCTTCCAATCGCTGCGTTGACAATCGTCCTGAACGTTTCTAGCCTCCAGCTTGGCAGCTTTTGGAAACTGGTCGGGAGGCTCTCGTTCGTCGCGCAATCCGCATGGAGACGTCTGTCACGAGAAATCAATGCCTCGGACCTGCGAGCCGAACTGTCCCGCGTTTTTCCGCTTACAATTAGAGCCACAAGACAGTATTTTCATCACTATCCTCTTCCAATCGCTGCATTGTCAATCGTCGTACGTAGCATGAGGATCTTTATACAGAATGGATATGCAACAGCCTATCTATGAAAGTCAATTATGTTAAAAAGAAAAATTGTTCAATATCAGATGGACAGAACTCGCAAGAAACTAGTCGGACAATTTTCCCTCTACCCCATCTTCAAGCCACTAAAAGACAGTCATCAATCGTAACGACGACCATACTTTTGCACGCGTACAGCAAGGTTTCCCACTGTTTAAGAAGCACAAGGTGAACGATTCCACCTGAAACCGAGAGAAAAGGTAGTCGAAGTCGCGAACCATCCGAACTCTTTACTCGGACAATTTTTTCTGATTTTCTTTTTCAAAAAAGCCTCTCTGAAAAGTGCGAGAAATAAAGGTTCCTCCCCGAGATTCCTCCTCGAACTTCGAGATACGGACGCCCGACGCGGCGATGGATACACTTTAAAGAATTAAGATTAATAATTTGCGTGCATAACTATATAGGAAAAGTATACTGAAAATATTACTATTTGTAATAATGCTGTACTATTTGGAACTCAAAATGATATTCCTTGTCAAAGACGTGGAATTTTGACAATTTCCGTGCCTCTTTACTGTGCATTATATTTTTCATACATTATTCAAATCAATTTTTAATTGCCAGTGTAAATACTTGTAAAGGACACGTGCTCTTCATTTTTAAAGTAGTGGAGAGAAAAATATTAAACAGGTTAGTCAGGACATCCGGATGAAGATAAGCATCTTTCTTTAAGTGTTTGTTAATTTTTATTATATTTTCTTAATTTCTTTATTTTCGAGGTAGATCGATGTTTAGAAAGCAAAACAAACTTTGTACGTGTCAATATGAGAAAGTTCATTTTTCGGCAAAATTTCACTCGATTTTCCCCGTGACTTTTATGCCCTGTAACTTTGCCCGTGGATTAAAACTGGCATCGCGAATATTCGTCCCCATATTCCTCGTTCGTTTTAAGCGAATACGGTCACCCGGTATGTAGGACCGACCCGTGAAGTGTTAAGATGGTATTCTTGTTTCCGAGACCGTTTCTGCACGAGATTTTTCGGAATTTTTTCCCGGAAAAATTATTGAACCTTTCGCATCCGAATTTTGCACACATATTCATCCCTATTTGCAGTACACGTGTGATTTTTTTCAAGTCGAAATAATCAAAATTACGAGAGTTATACATTTTTTTATATGTTCTGAAAAACATGGATCAACAGTTGCCACACAGTTATGGTCCGAACGAAAAGCAATTCAAAATCTTGATTATTTACAAAATGACGGTATGATAAAGTCAAACCACCGATTTTTTAACATATTTTTCGACCCTACAGGTTAGAGTCGCAGCTGCGGAAAAGAAGGAAAGCTCGAACAGTGAACGAACATGATTTTTCAGGCAGTTTGATAATGGGACAATGAAATGATTTAAACAAAAGTTAATCAACATTTAGCTACAGTCTACAGGTTTCAATACATAAATTTTTTACAAAATGTTTATTCTATAAAAAACAAGGTCACCTTCAATTTTTGACAATTAAAAAGTTATTGTAGCTGATGTCAAAACGAATCCAACGACCTATCAATTGTTATACCTTTAACTCTTTCGGTCACGAATTATTTATTCCTGGAAAAATATCATGGCTTTGCTAAGCGGTTCTTTGAATTAAATTATGATTTTTCAATTGTATAAAATATTTCGTAACGTGTAACGCGTTTTGAAATTTACCGGATTTTAGATACACCAACCATTTATTTAGTATGTCGTTATATGAGGACGCGCCATGATCGAAAGGAGGTTAAACTTCCAAATAGATTTCAATTTTAATGAGCTTGATAATGCAATAGTACAATGGCCGTGCGGATTTTATGCAAATATTCCAGAAATGATTAGATGAGGTTTTTGGATCACGTCAGACTATAGAAAGATTAAAAGAAATTGCAACTGGCCCTGTATTCAACTCATTCAAATTATTCAGAAGAAAAGGATACTTGTATCTGACTGCTGTGTCACCACTAAAAATTGCTGTACCATTATTGAGAATATTGTTTACATTATTAAATATGTTGGTATCTAACCAATTACGAAACATTTAAGTATTGTATGAGATATTATATAAATTTCATTCATAAAATGAAAAAAATCAAATCGAATGAAATTATTGTAGGTCGAAGGAAATGTTCACTTTTCGAGTTAAAGTAGATCTTTCTAAGGTTTAAGCATTTATGAGAAAAATGGGTAGGCTTCATTTAAAACAGTGAAAGCATTAGAAGAATGTAAAAATGCTATTATTGGGTTGGCAAGAAAGTAATTTCGGTATTTCAAGGTAAAATGAAACCGAATTTCTTTATTCAAGCGATGAACTTTAATAAAAAAAAATTTTCTTATTTATTCTTTTTGGCAAAATATTGTCGAACAAAAGGGAAAATATCTTATTCGTTAAAGTTCATTGCTTGAATAAAAAATTGGGCTCTATTTCACCTTAGAATACGGAAATTACTTTCTTGCCAACCCAATATATTATCTATTGTTCTATGTATAACAAAGTTTTGAGACTGTCGGGCTCACCCAATACGTGGAAAAACAAGCTAGCCGAGTAAAAAAGGAGGAAAAAAGCCATACTCTGTTCCTTAAATCAGACCAGCTCTCTCGGCCAGGGCTAGGAATGCAAATGGCTCGTTTAAGACGAATCACGTCGAGATGGGGAATAGCAGGAACCAGAGACAGTAAGAGAGAGAGAGAGAGAGAGAGAGAGAGAGAGAGAGAGAAGGAGAGACGGGGTCGTCTGAAAATCACAAGGTGCACGCCGAACAATGCGCGGAGAAGTTGTCTTTTGTTCGAGACGCTTCTTATTCATGGGGTGAAAGACGGGAGACTCATAGCTCCCCCTCTCTCATCATCTCTCTCATTTCTCTCTCTCTCTCTCTCTCTCTCTCTCTCTCTCTCTCTCTCTCTCTCTTGTGGACGTGGAACAAATTCATGGTTAATAACTTGTCCGGACGGGACACGTAGACGACGAGAGCACTGCGAGGAATTCCAGCGAAATTTGCCTAACCGGGAAACCGTTTCGCGGAGACGACAGTTGCCTGATGGCAGTCGGACAGATGTACAGGATGGTTCATTCTCTCGAGTCCTTCGCAATAGGGGCGAATATTCTCGACTGGAAATCTCGATACCTTTTCCATTTTCTCCGTTCAACAATATAGAAACGGATATAGAAACAGAAAATCATTTCTGGAAAAAAAAAGTCGGATGAGGTCTACAAATATGATCCAGAAATTCGAGTGAACACTTGGAAGAAGATTTCAAACGATTCGCACCTACCGATTTTTCGAAAATTATTGTGATAAGCGGACCCGCGGATTTTATCCACTCATGATAAAAATGAATAGATCAAATAGGAAATAGTACATTAAAAATTAGTTTGATATTATTTCAGACATGTTAAGATTATTAAGAGGAGAAATCAATTATATTCTGTAACTCCCTTCTCTTGCAATCGATGTTGGAAATTTTGATTTTGTTCAAACGCGGAGCATGATTTGGTCGAGCCGCTTGTCGCGTTTATTTTCTGAGGATTATCGCCCGGCGGCCATGATTATATTATATTATACATCCGTGCATAAAATATGGTTGCACCGCGCGTGTTGCACTCGCTTCTTTGTTATCGCGGTTGTTGCCGTCCCAGTTTCTTCGGTCCGATACACACAGCGCGTTTTCAATACGAACAGCGCGGCAAACACAATGCTCGACGCCGTTGGAACAATGACACGATTTGTTCGCCGATATCGCACCGGGTCCGACCGTCCTGTCCTGTCCTATGTCACTGCGAAACCGATTGGTTCGACGGTTTTTGTCAGCGGTTTCATAACCGCCGACCGGCCGCCGGCTACCGCACAGTGGTCCGGGCGGCCGATCTAACAGTTCATTATAATTCTCGCGCTATTTGGAAGCTTAAGAGCATAACAATGTAGGTCGTTGGACCCGTTTTGACATCAGCTACAATACTATCAAGCCAAAAATATATATTGGACGTCAAAAATTAAAGGTGACCCTGTTTTTTATAGAATAAACATTTTGTAAAAAAGTTATGTATTGAAATTTGTAGACCGCTAAGTGTTGATCAATTTTTGTTTAAAACATTTTTTTGTCTCATTACCGGAACCGCCTGAAAAATCATGTTTTCAGTATTCATAAAATGTTGAGTTTTAAATTAATCGTTTTTGAAGGTGACGAACATTAGAAAGCAATATACATTCGGTAAAGATCACTTCAAACAATAATAATTCCTGAAGAAGGACGAAGGTGGAAATCATACAGGTGGCATCATACAAGGAAAAGTATACTGAAAATATTCCAATCTGAAAAGAAGTGGAACTATTTGGAATTCAAAAGATATTCCATATCAAAGGGAAATAACTTCGTCAATTTTCATTAGTCCATTAAGAATTAATTAATTAATGAACGACGAACTGCAATTCTAAATTTGAGCTATGCATTCTCAAGGTAAAAGAATGCTTTTCATTTAAAACAAAAATTTTTTAGAAATACTAAATAGATTCGGCAGGAGTCATAAAAGAATATTAGTAATTTTTTCGATCGAAAATCATATTCACAAAATGATCATTTTTAAATGCTTGTTCTAATTACAATTTTTATTGAATCTCATTAATATCGACATTCAAATGCATTAAATACCGATGATATGAGACGAGTCATTTTTTACCAAATGAACCCGGACCACTGTGAGCCGCATTCGTTCCCTTGTCTGACTGGCGAAATGAGAACGGGAGAAGAACACGCAGATCGGAATAAAAATCGAACGAGAGTTTCTCGAATGCGAATTGCATAATAATGGAAAGAGATTAATTAGAGAAGAGGCAGATATATCGGAGAGAAGTTCCGCGGTATTTCGCACACACCCAATAGAGGCGGTTCTCAAGTCGTGTGGGGCAGGTCAGGCGTCCTCGGGCTCGGGAATGATTCATTTTCGGAATGGGCTTCGTCGGGACATTCGCATGCGAATTGTGTCCGAGGGACTGGCACTTTACAGCCCCTATCCCCTCCTGCGTCCTCGTCGCCTTTCCTTATTCGCCGGAAAATGAGGAAGCAAGAGGCGCAAAGAAATGTTGCGTTGGATCCACAGTTCGCTTATTCACAGCGTCGAGAAACTGTGTCCGCAGAAATCAAGAGAGAGATTCAGGATCTGTGTTCGAAATCTATTCGAAACTATTTCTCTTGGAATTCAGTGGATCGTTTAGACAAAAATGTCAGTTTTGAATTCTTTCAAAGTATATATTTTTTATTGACAACCATACCAAAATAGAGACTCGAATAAGTATTTTAGAATTGTTCAATATTTTTTTTCGAAAAATAGCCCATAAACGACCCCAAATTTTATACCACTTTTTTGGGTATGGGATCGAACGAGATTTCATGCTTTTCGAATCGAAGCATCGAAGCCTCTGAGCCGTGTAAAATAAGTCGTACCTTCTCAGTATTAATATCGGATATTAAAATGTAATGTTCGAGTGTCTAGATAAGTGGAGTATTAATTAAACCTGGACAGATATCGATCCAAGCGTACTGCTCAGCTAAATTAGGCATTCCTGCTTCGTGGACTTAATTGGATTAATGTTAACATTTGATTCTGGGAAAGATCATGTACTTAATACGTTGATTGTGCCCATGTAATCGAATTTTATTTTAATATTTCGAAAGCAAACGATTTAGAGTAGTACCCGTTGCGATCAATTTTAGTTTCCTAGTTTCGACATCTCTAATTAAATTATGTTCAATTCGCAGCATATTTTGGAATTGATAACACGATTGACTAGTTAATAACACTTAACTGATATTAAATGAATCTATATATGTCAGCAAAAAAAACAATTACAGTAAAGCCTTGATCTAAGAAAAACCCTCGGGTCCATGCTGTTTCTTAAATCGTGTAGTTCTACTATTTTTGTTTTGTGACCTCGAGGAGGATATTCGTTTTTCATTCTACGGTTTCCGTTTTCTTAGATGAAGGCTTTAACAACTGTACAATTAAAGATTAAAGTGCAAACAGCCAGGCCGAGGAAATTTCTGGGAAATTGTAGCAGGACATCGAGCGCCTACGTGAAGAAAAGTTGCAAATGAACGTTCGCAGGGATAGCATTGTTTGTCGGCGACAGGCCAGAGTTCCTTAAAATAGAATAATCATCCGTGGAGATATTTTCAGCGAAGAAAATCGTTCTCTAACGGAACGATTTAGCCGGGGAAGCGGGTCAGTGTCACTCTCACGGGAGAAATCATTCCCCCGTGCCGTTCGCCTAGCACCACGCTTCACGAAACTATTAAAATTCCGCGTAATCACAGAGTGTCATCTGCGTTGACCATCGGAGAAACGAATCCAAGGTGCAGCCTTCCTCGAGAAAATCAAATTGGCACTCCTTGTTCCGTCGAATCGTCTATAATTTTCCCAATAGCCTAGCCAATTGTCACGAAAAAGGATGGTTGAGAAATGTTCGCAGTGAACCGGACTCTCGATGAATCGACGAAAAATTGAGCGGCCATTCGAAAAATTCGTGATCGATCCCTTTCGAAATCGCAAGGCTTTGTTTAAGTGCTGCGATCCGATCGACTCCTTCACGCATATAAATCGAACAGTAGCTACACCGTTCTTGAACCTGCATCGACGGCTACTTCTATGTAACTATGTACTCGCGGCGCGTATCCAGCCTTATAATCAGAAGTCCGGTCGCGTTCGTACAAAGTAACCCGAGCGCGCGGCGTTATTTTCAAGGACCTTTACCTCTCCATGCGGACTATTATCGAAGATCCAGTTTTGATCAAGATAGTGCTCCCGATACATCTTCCAGAACGTGGCGTCGATGAGACGCTCCTGCAATCTTCATTTTGTACAGGGTGTAGAAAAAGTAATGGTCGTCCGTTCTAGGGGTGAATCTACGCTTCTGGATCGGTGGACATTTGTAATAGAAACTTGCCGCACAATTGTTTATACCAAAGAAAATGGTTGTCAAAGATTGTTTACATCAACACCTACTGCTCGTCGAGAAGAGAAGTGTGAAAGGAACCATATATCGCAAACAAATAGTTATCGAGATATAAGCTGTTCAGATAAAGTCGCGTTATTTTGCAAACGACTGCGTTCTGCACACGGAGAAATATCGTGTAGGGACACTATTTTCGAAAATATTTTAGAAAAGGACAGCATGTAATGAAAGGATCCTTCCTTGCGCCCGAAACTTTCATCGTCAATTGAACCTTTAAATACAGTGGAAATTATATCGTGTTTAATGTGATTTTAATCAGAAAAATGCCAGAAATAAGTTGGTGAAAGTCCCATAAAAAAATAATGAAATGATGAGACGAAACACATAATCGTGCGCGTGCCTCGAGGCAAACGAAATTTAAAGGGACATTCGTCGCTAGGCTCGTACAAAGTAAATGTCCTGAATATGTCCATAGAACGTCCTATGAACGTCCCACTTTCTAACTGGGACCTTTGCAGGACCTATCTGTGACGTATCTGGGACATACGAACGTTATCTGGACGTCCCTGGGACGTACAGAAAGTCCATGGAACCTCCGGGTGCTATCTGGAATAATTTATCATACAATTCAGTAGACTTTATACATTTATGACGAAAGAAGTGTAAATCTAAATTTAAAAATGCTATCGATTAAAAGCCTTGAGAGAACGAATAAATCCGTAGCTTCTGTATACGACAATGAACACAAACAATTTTTATTTGAAAATTCTGCAGATCAGTAAAGATTTAACTCTCTTTAGCTAGGTAATTGGTCGGAACAGTTTCAAGCCGCGATGAAAAGAGGATCGAGAACGGAAACAGGAGAAGACGTGTGTCCCGGGTTAAAAATGTTCGGTTGGGAAAAGTAGCAAGAAGCGTGTCTCGGTCAGGTTTTCCTTCCTTCAGGGCGAGTGTAGTCCGTTCTCCAGGTGGTAAGAACGCGAGAGAGTCGAAGACAGCAGAAACAGAAGCAGAAGCAGACACGCGGCTGGTTCTCGTCGTATCGCCTCGAGTAGGTCACGCATGGGAAACTGGAACGGTCTCATCGAGACCGAGGCGGAAGACTCGATTTTTCACCGGAGGAGAAACCACCGATTTTTCTTTCGATAGACCGTTTCTAGGTTACGAAGGTGCGTAGGCTTCTCTGCCTTGAGCAGATGCTACACGCCTGCTTGATGGGAACGAGGCGAGGCAAGGCGAGGCGCGGCTAGATCGTTAGAAATCCTTTCGCGTCGCGTCTATTCGTTTTGTCTTCGGTTTATTCGGATCGCGAGAAACCCGGACAAGCTTCCGATCCTGTCCACGCAGGTCTCTCGTTCCTTTTTCCTGTCCTGGTATTGGATGGGAAATTGGAGCGCGTGCGCGCCGCAGCTCTGGGTCGAACGGATCATTAGCTGATTGATAGGGAAAAGAGTCGGGAACACCGCGGCTTAATGGATATTAGACGCGAGACGTTCCGGGTCCGATGGAAAGCCGTTTATTAGAGACGATAGTGGATTTCGAGGTCGCCGATCTTCGTCGCAGAATCGGTGAAATTTCGCGCTATCACTTCCTCGAACCCAGATATGCGAATTATCGTTGCTTTGTATACAGGCTGATTCTCGAAACTGGGACAGGTTACTGCTCTTCTTTTAAGTAAAAATAGAAAAAAAATGATAGAGTAAACAATCATATGTCATAATACCGTCCTAACTTCCTATGACCTTATTTTTTATGTGGATGCATCGATGCATCCGCCAGGTGCATCTTTAATTGCACTTTATTCTTTAATGCAACTCAATTTTTTGTTAAACCAATCGATCCCTTTTATTGTGCTACGTATAAAAGTACTAACCCAAGATCATCGAAATGTCAATACGTCACGAAATATTTGTGTCAGAAACGTACTTTACTACAAGAAGTATCCAAACTCTCGATATAAATTGTAGGAAATAGTGTTTACTCTGACATAAAATATCAAAAATCTCGTGAAATATCATGTCGATGACCTTGGGTTAGTACTTTTATACATAGGATAATAAAAGGAATCAATCATATAAAATAGCTCCGAGTGCAAACTCGCAGTGGATGATTTTAAATCTGATCGATCGTAATTCTGCAGTTTGAGATATTGAAAACAACCGAACGAATATTATGTTAGCACCCAATATGTAATTTCCTGCGAAAGCTACGTGAGCACGCTCATGGTCAGCCAACTGTTAGGATAATACAGGAGTGAATGATTGAATAATTTCGAAGAAGAGCTCTGTCTTTCAAAATGTGACGAAGCGATGAAAAATTTGGGAGAGCATGAATCGGTTGGTCAGACAGTTCTATAGTCGATGAAGATCTCATGCCCGGCCCTCGTTGCCGAGGATGTTTGCTCTCCGGGGTGCAATTTTCACAGCCGCGTGTGTATGAATAAGAGAAGGCCCATAAGCGGGACAGTGGCCAATGTATCTTTAGACGCGGTGGAATTGCATAAAACGCACGCGAACGGTCCCATACTCCTTCCCTCGTTCCACGCACGAAGCGAAAAAGAAAGGAGATCGTGTTTTGAATGCGACGTCGCAAGAAGTAACGCCGCGGCGAGAGAAACCCAGTTATCGAGAGACTTTTATGGAGAGGACAGCTGCACTCGGAGCGGAGCAGAACGGAGCGAAGCGAAACGGACGCGTTTCTCTCCAATCCACACTGTTTCGATGAATGTTAATTAGCCGGACAAACTGAATTTCGTGAAAAAATAGATACTCGTCATATGAAGTAATGTCTAGACAATCATTAATAGTCTGCGGATTTTATGTATTTATGGCAAAAATGAGTAGATGCCATTTAACACTAAACCCACCGGTCGAAATGACCGGTTCCAAATTTTTTATTTTACGATTATTGATATGATAAAAATAATTTCATAAGAAATGATTATATATGTAGATATCTTTAGTGGAGCACATATTACCAGTTACTTTTAAGGCTCGGTAGGTTTAGTGTTAAAGCAGTGAAAAAGTTAAAATGATCTAATAATGCCAATCTGGTGTCTGTCTTCAGAGTCTTGCAGACAATTTTATTTTGCATAAAAATCCGCAGTCTAATAATTGATATCTCTCTGTCAGTATTACTCCCAAAATCTGATTAATCGATAGGAAAGCATAAGCATACTACATTAACATTTTACTACATTTCTTAAAATGCTTAGAATTAATGTCAACCTATACTACTTTTTTATATCTTAAAATACAATTTTATGATGGATGCTAACGGCGAAGGTACGTTCGATTGTTTTAATTAATTCCGTCAATTATTTTTATCGATCAAGAGAGCTCTGTCGATCGAGGCTCTGACTAATTCCGTCCAGTGAATCACCCGATCGAACTCGATCGCGCTGCAAAACCGATCTATCGAGACTCGCCGGGAATTAGTCGGACATTATAGCTGAATAGTGCAAATGAATGGTTCTAGAGTCTAACTTTTAATCGTTCGATAGATTAGTGGCTGATAATCGTTATGGAAAAACGAAGAATTCATTGGATTTATTCAATCTAATCGCGCCTCGAATTTATAATCATTGCATCGATATCGGTTGCAAGATAATAATTAGACTGCGGATCTTTATGCATTCATGGCATCTGAAATTTTTCAAAAAATGCTATGTAAAATTCGATAGAATTTGGTACGATTTTTGTTTATTACAAATCTAAAAAGGCTACCACCACTGAAAATAAGATTGTATTTAATTCCACTTTCTTAAAATTTGTCCAGAAAAATCGAAAATCGCATGAACATCCGCAGTCTAATAATAATCAATGTCCCATTTAAATCGTACCGCTCGAATTATCCGCCAAACTATTGACTGGAAAGTTGAATGGTTTCAGTGGGCACGCGATCCAACAGTTATTTGTAGGTGGACATACTTTTATGATAAAAATCGTTAAAAGAAATTCTGAATAGATTCATTCCGCTAATTGTTACAAACTTTTGTTGTAAAATAGCCACTTCTTTGCTTCATAGAGTCAACGTTAAGTGAAATGTGGCCGAGAGGAACGGAACGAAACGAAACGGTTGCAACGCGACGGTTGTTGCTCCCGCCGCGGAAATTTCGCTTAGAACGCGTAGAAGTGGAACGAAAAAAAGATCTTGAAGGCCCGGTATTCCAGAACGACGACGACGACGGTGAGATGAAATCGAGGACGGTGCACGCAGGCAACCATGCCATTAAGTAGATTGAATATTACCCTATATTCGGTAGACGCAATCAATAGCCTAGAAAAATGCGCTATTCTCCTTCGCAGCGTGCCACGGCCTTGAATCCCCTATCAGCTTCGCGTCTAATTTACCGCGGAATGACGAGTATAAAGTGTGCACACGCGACCGTGTAACGTATGCCTCTACATCGATTCCATCATCGCCTCTATCATAGTTCCTTCACACACCTTTTCACCTACACTATGGGAAACCAACATTCGCTGCCATGGGAGCGATCTAAGTCCCTTCGGGAGCATTCTGCTTAGCCCCTGGGAGCAATATTCAGCAACATTCCCGGGGCCAATATCGCTGGGAATTGCATCGGTTCGATATTTGCGAATGCAAGTGAATTTTGATAATCGGGTATCATTTTATAAGCCTTGATTCCAGTAACATCTTGCAATTTATCATTCCTAGTATCAGACTCGTGTGATTTACACAAATTGTTTAGAATAGTGTTCCGGATAATACAAGAGCCATTTACTTGCAATGCTAGACTAACTCCTTATTCAAGTTGTATATGAATCGCCCTGAATGAAACGAAGAGTATTCGATTAATAGAGAATTTTTCAAATATCTCTGATTCAACTAATCGAGATCCTACATTTGTAGCGACATTTTCTAATAAATGACGGAGGTAAATGACGCAGTCTCTTTTTTCGAGTTTATAGTAGAACTACACTTAGATCAAGGCTTTACTGTATTAACACTCTTAAATTCTCTGAATTCTCTCACTATATTTTAAATTTCCGAGTCCGTTCGATGTTTCAATTTTTCAGCAGTGTTCAACTGTACTTATTTTGGCATATCAATTCCGCAATTCTAATATGCACCGGTGTCCAAACAAACGTGAAACTTCCGGTGATCTCGCCGATTAAATTTGCATAGCGAGATCCGCAAAGATCCGCGTTCCACTAAACTCCATTGAACGAATCGATTGACTTAACACGATCGTTTTGACCGTACGCGAGAACAGTACAAGGAACACGGTAGCTTTCGAATACAGTTTTCTAAGTCGCCGATGATTACAGGATGCGAAACGCCGATGTTGATCTCGAATATAATTGAATGATTTCGGAATAATGAACGGCTGTCTGCCTGTGATTTCTCAGTTATATAAATATATTCGAGCCGGTTCGGTCGCTTGTCGGACAGAGTCGATTTAATCCGCGAAACACCGAGAGATCGGTAAAACGAGAAATCTATACTCTTTCTTTTACGTGCGATTGCAAAAAGGAAGTAATTAATCGGTCGACTTAAACCGTCTCCTCCTCTTCTCCTCCTCCTCCTCTTCCTACGTTTCTCTTTGGACTGTACGATTATGAAATCGGTATATAGAAGTCATTTCTTTACGGGTTTCATGGTTAACAGCCTGTTTCCGGATACGCTTGAACGACAAGAGTTATTACGAGCGCTCGCGCGCTCGGTGAACGCAGAAAATCGTCGCGGCGTGAAATCTGCTAGATTCACGGGCTGAAACGTTGCGACAAACACCTGCCGGTGGAACGAGAAATAATTGCGACCGCCGCCACGCCGGTTCCATACTATATCATACCCCTAGCCATAATAAGTCCGATGTGTCTGCCGTAACCATGGCCGGGCGCGCGAGCCATACCACAATCGGCTGGAAACCCGTTTTCCGCGATCAAAATTTCATTTTTCTAGTTTCATATTTTGAAGAAATCTTTGCTATAAATTACCCTACAAAGCTTCAGCATCCAAAATATTAGCCATTTCAGGTAAACATGTGTGCATCGCATCACTCCGAAGTCAAAATTCAGAAATTCAAAGTGAAATTATTCTATCAACTCGGTACAGATTATAAAAAAAATTAGAAGTGTTAGGCTTGCGAGAAAAAAGAATTTTAAGGTACATTGAATTCGTGTGCTCTGTTACATATGTACATACAGTAGCGGACGAAAGTTTAAGACGACTATCTTTTCAGTTGATTATCGCATTTTATTAGAGATGTTAAATATATCAGACATCGCAGGGCGCGCAGTGGCTCAAGTGGTAGGGCTCACGACTACAAACACCGTGGTCCCGGGTTCGAATCCCGCCGGCACCTCTGAAAATGCTTTTCATTAGAAAAAGGTTTTCATGTGATATCTAAACTGTGGTAGTAATGGGCACCATCGACTAAAACTATCGACTAAATCGATAGTAGCCAACTACCATTTTCAGTCGACTGATTTTTTAAACTATCGACTAAATTCAGTTAACTGAATCAGTCGCTTAAACTATCAAACTATTTGTTGAATTTTAACGGCGGGAGTTTTGAATAGATTTTATAAGATTTACTATCAAATACATTCACTCATTAGCGATATCGAATAATTCGTTCAATAAGCATGTGTATGTAGCATAAATAATTATTATACTACAAATATTATACAATTATTAAATAATAATACTCATATATTGCATTTATGGGAATAAGATATTAATCACAACCTAAAGAAAAGATAGTATTTTATAATTATATCTATCAATATTAGATATTTTTTTAAAA